>JAVYIG010017961.1:0-23445 GCA_035222895.1 Strongylocentrotus droebachiensis
TCTTATGGGTGAGATATTTCTCAATAAAGAGAGATTCTGGGAGAATTTGCTGAGAGAACATTGATAAATGATAATTCATGTCTGACTAGCAACCACAGATTGAGCAATTTGACCCAAGATTTATTAATCATGTGATCATTTGTAGAATTAATGAGATAGAAAGTCTACATGCACATTGATATCAATCAAACAAGTTTTTACAGTGCTGGTACACTTATTTCATGTCACACACAACACAATAGAATTACAATGGAGAAAAAAAACATGTATGAGGAAAATTATGAGGTCAATGTTTGGTAAGTGATGAAATGACATTCAAATTACACACACAAACTCAAAATGAAAGAATTTGGTCCAACCTATACATTTTAATCCTTTTCATCAGTTTCTTTAATTTATTTGTTAGGTTTTCATACAGTAAAATGAGCTGACAAGTCACATACTCTTTGAGCAGTGGTCTCGTAATCATACTGTGCAAGGTTTGCACAGGTCTCTTGAAACTTCCTGCCAACTCCATTGATTACCTAACATCTACACATATTTACTTGCTTGCTTAGCATTCGGGTAAAAGTTAACACAGTGCTCCTGATAACTATTGATTCTTTCATGTAGTAAGATCCTAGATGTATAAAACAACAAATGAGTTTTTATTTGTATCATGTACATGTAGCAGGTTTTAAGCTCCTTTTTTAATCTTTTAATCCAATTAGGTATGAAATTTGGCATATGACATATTTCAAACGGAAAGGAATCAAGGGGCCGATTCCTTTTCCTGTTGTGGGCAACTCGATTGATTTGTTTCAAGTAAGTATATGGAGAAACAGTGGTTGAAATACATTTATGTAGTATTAAAATGTTCAGCTCTGTCTGAAGGTAAAGGCATAATAATAAACAAAATAATAATAATGTTTAATCCCCCCCCCCCCCCAATTTTGAAACCCTTGTTATGTCGTAGTCATTCTGTGCAAAACAAGTGACAAGAGAGCTGAAATGATCTTTCTTTTAAATGAGTAAATTAATTACTGAGCTTGAACTTTGTTGAAAGAGATCAGTTCTGATGACAGCTGAAGCACGTCCATATTGATTGATAACATGTAGAAGGTAATAGTGTCATGAAAAATCTGACAAGTCTGACATATACGAATAAGTGAGAGTTAGAATTCCCATTCATTTGAATCTACTGTGTTTTATGTCACAGGGAATTCATTGGAAGACTCTAGAATATGTCAAAAAGTATGGAAATGTCTTTGGGTAAGTATTTTTGTTTTCTTTTACAAACATTGCTAGAGGTGAATCTAGAGCCGGGAGCTTCCCCTTATAAGAAAAGGATCAACATGAAATACAAGCCTATTTTTGGACTATGTGTGGAAATAGATAGGAAGGGATATTTTCTGTGTGTCACAACATCCCCCCCCCCCACCGCTCCCACCCCCTCTCAGACGATCTGGAGAGGGTTAATTGGATTGGACAATCCTGGATCTGCACCTGATATAACTGTAGTTCCTGTAGCCGTGGTGTAGTCATCGTTGATACATATCATGTAAATGTATTTGAGAGGAATCTAGAATTCCCTTATTGTATGGGGAATTCTCCATTTTACAGTGGTACAAAAAATAGTGCTTATAGCTGTCAGTTATACCATTTCATTGTTATACTACTTAATTAATCTCTCACATGGTGCAACCGTAAGCTATGAAACTTGATTTATATATTAACCTTTTGTTGTTATCATTATTTTTTTCTAATTGTAGATAAAACAATTCTTACAGTTATCTTTTCAAATGTAACAATGATTCTTTCTACTTCAAAGTGATTTAAATTTGTAAAAGTATAACATTTTGTTTTAAAAATTGCATAAGGGAGAAAAAAATGCATTTGTCAATATGTTAATTTTTTTCTAACAACCCTTCTTACCAATATTTACATGTTTAGTGTCCATTATATAAAGTCCATTGAATGTTATATATATTGTTCTGAACATTTTACATTTCCAGCATGTTCATGTTTTCGTCGCCTGTGTTCTTCATAAGTGACCTTGAAATGGTGAAGGATATCACAGTCAA
Source organism: Strongylocentrotus droebachiensis (assembly GCA_035222895.1). Classification (NCBI taxonomy): domain Eukaryota; kingdom Metazoa; phylum Echinodermata; class Echinoidea; order Camarodonta; family Strongylocentrotidae; genus Strongylocentrotus; species Strongylocentrotus droebachiensis. Next base: position 2,064 of record JAVYIG010017961.1, read on the forward strand.
GAGCTTCAGCAAATTCATGAACCACAAGGTAACTTTATAGAGTGGAACCTCTACATATATGTAGGCCCACAGCCTGGAAGTCAAGTCAAGTTACGTTGTCTGAAATTCTGTGAGACAATTCCCTCACTTTTACCATAAGGATGCAAGTGGTTAAATTTGTTTTCAAAACTTACTTCATATAGAAGAACTTACCTTTTTTGTGGTTAGAAATTCATGCTATGAAACTTTTATGAGTTTTGCTCAATCTGTACCAATTTCTTTCTCCTCCTTCTTTTAGTTTTTAATTTTCTATTACCTTTCCTTTTATTATATTATGTTTTCGGGTTGTCCGTCCGTCCGTCCGTACATACGTACGTCCGTACGTCCCGTTCTCGTGATCGCGTTATCTCAAAAACCAATTGATGGATTCCCGGCAAACTTAGGTCATGTATGTATCATGCAGAGCCAAGGAACTGATTATGGCCCGGTCCCACTGGCCGATGGACACTAAACGTATGCATAAAGGACACAGCGGACGAGCAAAATTTCGGGGGTGGTTCCATCCGTTTTCATCCGCTCCAGAAATGGAAAAAATTTGCGAAAATTTGCGAAAACAGAACGGAAAATAACGGACGTGGGTAGTATTTTTCGGGGATGTTAAACGGATGTTCATCGGAAGCCTAACGGATGAATGCGGATGGAAGTGGATGACAGCTTTGAAAACTTTATATACGAGATGCATACGCTTACATCCTTTCTATTTCCGTGCTACTAACGATGTATAGACGTTCCATGTACCTTATCTTTCCTCCCTCTTTCCGTTTTCAGCTGCAGCGGATGTGAGTTGCGAGGATGCCCAGAGGATGCAGAGAGGATACAGCGGACGTTTAACGGATAATAACGGACATATAACGTTTGTTGCTTGTATTTGTCGCGGATTTACAACGTACACGGCGGAAGTTCATCCGTTCTAAAAGTTTTGTGCAGCTCAAAACTTTTTGCGAGGATGAAATCACAGTGGACGGATGTTCGATGGATAGAGCGTATGAAACACGTATGCAATGAGTACACAACGGATGCATAGCGTTTTCCAACGGATGGCAAGATTTTGTTTACGTTTTACATCCTCTTTGCATCCGTAAGTGCAGTGGGACCGGGCCTTTAGATTTTGGGGTCGCGAGATCCAAGGTCAAAGGTCACAGGGCTCATTATGTATGCAAAAATAGCTCGCTTCTGTTTTGGTTTGTAAAATTGCTCCATGGCGGAGGCATCATTTTCGACTGCGCGCGGTCGAAGGTCCATCTAGTTTATTTTACAACAACTAGAATTAGACCGCGGGCCGAGGTGCATTTTCTTTTCATCTCGTGCCTCAAATTTGTATCTAGCTGTATTTTGGTCAACATGTGTAAAAATATTTATTACAGTCACATCTGAAACTCGTCAGTAACAAAACTTGCACATTTTCTGAAAATATCAAAAAACAAAAAACAAATTTGAGACAATTTTTCACTTTCTACGGTAAGAATGACCAATCACAATACGTTGCTGATAGCATGATGTGTGGAGTGACTGGCTTTTGGCCAATCATATTCTTTGTTTTATGCGCACGCCTATGCGACTTTCACTGTGCACTGCGACTTTCACTGTGTACTATGGCGACTTCTGAGTCGTTTGATGCCAGTGAGACGGACAATTCTGAGGCTGGTGAATCCGCTTTCTGTTCCATACATGTCATCGATACTCAGAGCAAGATTATACCATTTAGTGATAAAAGCTATCACAAGTGTAAGGAGTGTGCAGCTAAGTGGGTAATCGTGGAAGAGAGTTTAGAAAGTGAAGTTGCAGAGAAGTTGCAAGAACACGTACACGAAAGTGAAGGTGTGGGACAAGTCGGTCTGGTAAGTTATCACCTAATATATTGGTATACACCCTAGATCTAGATATCTAGGCCTGCATGAAATGAAAAGTGTTCACATTTTCCCCGAAATAAAAATTGCACTTGAAAAAAGAGCAGAAATTACAAATTTGGTCTAGAGTGGTAGAGAACAGACTAGATCTAGACCTCTCATCTACTATGTCTATGGTCCTGGATTACAGGATAGATTTTCTAGGTCTAGATCTACTACTACTAGACCCTGTCCCTACTACTACTGTCTAGACCCTCTACTTTTTTTCGTCTACAGATAAATTATAAAATAGTCTAATTCTTGACTCTTGCTTGTGTCAAGAAATTAAGCCATTTACATAGGCCTAACTACTTAAACTAGGTCCAGCAGTTCTTGTATTTTAGCAGATTGAACTTTAATAGAAATTATTTATTAGTCTACATCTCTCACATTTTCTTTTACTAGGGAGCACCATACTCGGCTTCGAGGATATCATGCTGAATGTTACCGACACTTTTGCAACGTAACGACAATCAGTAGAGCATTGACAAGATTTCAGAAGAAGAGAGGTAATAAACAATGATTAAATGCTGCTAAAATAATTTAAACAGTACAGTACAAAGACAAAGAAGAGAAGGAGAGTGTTTGATCTGTGCGTGTGTGAGGCAGTGCAAAAGAAGACACCGGTAGGTGCAATTGTGCAATAATTGTTCTGCATCTACACATTTAGATCTACTGGCGATTTCAAGTTCAGTGTCAAAAGCCACAACACTGAACTTGAAATGAGGCTGGTGTTGGAATTGACCTCGGAAAATATGTTGTTGAATGTTGTCTGCTGAACCGAGTATCATGGTTCGCTTTGACGATTTATTTGTTATTTCCCTATTGCCCAACACAAATCGCCTAGAGATTGGGAAATTTGTGATTTGAAGTTCGGTGTTGGTGTTGGTGATCTTAAGATCATGAACCAAATGATAACGTCACAGCAAAGTTAAGCGAAATCCAATTTACAGTCAAAATGTTTTACAAATCATCAGAGCTATATATGTGTCTATTTTCTAAAGATTAATAACATTTTCTCTTTTGATTTGAAAATACGATTTTAGATTTTACATCCTGTTTGATGAAATTTGAATGCCATTTCTCACTGATTTCACTTTCGTTGTATAGCCTTTTCGCTTGAAATCGTGAGTGGATCACATAAAAGGCGTGATATCATTCCGTATTGAGCTATTTCTCAAGTACAGTCAGTGTTGGAGCTCGGTTCAGCAGCTTGATCCACACTTTCAACACCAACACCACATTGAGTTATATATTCAGAAAATCAGAATGATTTTGATAAAATTGGTTTTAATCAGTATTTTTTCCCCTGTCTGTTCCTTTCTTCCTTCTCTTTTTCTTGTTAAACCCACAGATGCTGAGAAGACATCTACAGAAGATCCAGAGGAAGTGTCAGCAAGTGAGGATGCCCCTGCACCCAAGAGACTGCTGCGGTCGAGAGTATCCCATGAAAATCAACCCTCTACCAGCCATGACTTTGATAAGCCGCATGTATTGCCAGTCCATTGCATTATCTGCAAAGGAGCTAAGTATATCCGCGAACAGTCTTCTGGTAAACGGAAAGTAGAAAAATTAATTCTTTGTGAAAGAAAAGATGGGGGCATCTGTTAGAGGCCGCTCTATTAAAGCAAGATGAACAATTGCTTTTACACATACGTGGGAAAGATCTCGTTGCAATAGAAGTAAGGTACCATAAATCGTGCTATTACAGGTATACAAAAGTTGTGAAGAGATGTAATACTTATAAACAGGATACTCAGCAAACAGTAATATATGATAAGTCATACTCTAGTTTCTGCAAAAAGGTAATTGAGGAAAGGATAATGAAAAATAAGGAGATCCTTAGGCTGACTAAGCTGAACCAACTCTTCATCAAGGAAGTCAGGGGAGTTGAAGGATTAGATGCCTCCTCCTTCAAAACCTACCGATTGAAAGCACAATTGAAATCCTCACACCCTGCTCTTTGTTTTGTCAGGCCTTCTAGGAAGGTGGAAAGCGACATTGTATTTGTTGAAAATCTGTCTGTTGAGGAGGTAGTAGAGGATGCAGTTGGAGAAATGACAAGTGAAGAAAGCGAGTGCAATGAAGCTGTGAGTATTTTGAATATATAGTCATTTACAGTATTTGTGAGGTAAATGTATACACTTCCAGCAAAACGTTTTTGATGCCCAAGTCTAGTAGTGGTTTATTGACTGCACTGCACATTCAATTGTTTATGGTACATAGTCATTTAGACAAACATAACATGAATCCATTGTTACCATGTTTCACTCAGGTGTACATGTACATGTAAATGGGTACCCATCTAACCAGAGCAGTACATATTTTGTTGCTAGGTATTACTACATGCAGGTAAAGAGAAGTGTCATAAAGCATAACAAGTGCTCTATAAACAGGAACCAATATTTTATTTTGAAAATTCCTGATACATGTTGAGTAATGGTCATTCCCTTTGTCATTCTGGAAAGTATTTGTTCTTCATGTATTTTTTTTTCATCATGACTTGACACTGAAAGTTGTTTCTCAATATGTTAATGTAAGGGAAGAAAATACTTGTAGATGTCGGGAGATAAATGTGTTTTTTTCCTCTATTCACTGCTAAATAAATACATTGTACCATTGTAGGTATAGATTTGAACTGGACATGTAAGTATTTTGTTCCATTGTGAAAAAATATTCTAATTGTGCACTATCGGAGGATTGAGATTAAGTAGTTCACAATTTTGTAAATACCATGATTAGTAATTGAAATGTATTCACGTTTAAGTTTATGTTTTATGCTGTACAAATGTGGGTATCTGGCAATTCTTGTTTTTGTCATCAACGTAATGGAGGGAAAATATTGTTAAAAATATAATTAAATCATCAAATCATCAAAGGCAAGTAGCAAGGAAGTTGATTTATGTCTGGTTTCCATGCCTTGTATGAATCAATGATGGATTTTCTCCCTCTAACAGTACACAAATATATTGAACATTTGAAAGTCATTGTATGAATTAATTCTCTGTATTGCTAGTACAGTAGACTTATACTTGTTCAAAATCTGTTGGGGCAGTTTAATAGATTTGGTATTAAGGAATGAGTTTGATCATTGTTATGAAAAAAACAAAAACAAAACTGCCTGGAAATTTCCTTTAAGAGCCAGAAAAGTGTACCTCATCATGAATACAATTTATTTTTCTTACAATGAATCTACTTCATACTATGCATTACGTCTACTGCCCCCCCCCCCCCCATTGTCAAAACTTCCTGTGATTTTGCAATGTATTTGAGATACATGTAGTTAAAAGATGATTAAAAATATTGATTGAATATGGAAATTTTGGCTTATCTATCTTGACACCTGTTCAAATTGTGTTTTAATGTAAATTAATTTATTGGATTGTTTGTGTGTGTGTGTATGCACTGTATATATATATATATATAGAGAGAGAGAGAGAGAGAGAGAGAGAGGGGGGGGGGGCAGACATACAGCCAGAGAGAGAGAGAGGGTGAAGTTTTCAGTATAAGTGTGGGGGGTGCTATATTTGTGATGGGATACCGAAGGATGGTTCAAGTTGTGTAGTAAGTGATGAATACTGCTAGTCAAAATGCATTGAAACCATGATTATACTCATTAAGGCGTCACGTCAAAAATGTCTTAGCGTGCTGCACGCCGGGGGTTTGGATCGCACGCCAAAGGCATGCCTCTAATCTTCCAGACCTCACGCATCCGGTTTGCTTCACTCAATCAACTGATTACCTCATGCCGCTTGCGACCACCCGACACTCTGAGCATGCTACACGCAAGGAGCATGCGTAGCTTAGCGCTGAAGATTATCCCAGTGCGCCTGCATCGGGTATGGGTCTTTAAAAATACTAATATTGCGCTCCGCTCGCAGTCGGCACGCCATGTTCATGTTGGCTCGTTATTTAAACCTGTTCTTTCCGGTATTAAACCTGGTAGACGTCTTTTCAAGCCTAAAATTGCCTTTCCCTGCCACTAATTAAAAGTAGTGGACTTGAGGGTATTTCCAAAGTATTTACTATCATTATCCATTGCTCCTGTTTTTTGGTACTTTCATATTATTCATTATAATTGTACTTTTTCATAAAACATGTCAAGTTTTCTCTAACATGAAATTCGTAGAACAGCGTATTTACAGCTCCGCGATGTCTGTACCATAGTGACTTTCGCTGATACCTTTCCATACAATGTTTTTTAATTTTTATTTTGGTCCAGTTTTTGAGGAAAATTTTGCAACGACTCAGCTAGTCGGTGAATCAGCGGGGGGGGGGGGGGGGGGGGGAGTAAGAGCACATTTTTGTTTTCGTCTTGGAAATTTGAAAATTATGCCGACCGATATTTCGTTCAGTAGGGGGAGGGGGCGAGCGGGAATCACTTTTTTATTGATCACCCTTTTATAGCAAAAGTGTTTTTTGTTTGTATCAAAAACAAATTGAGGGGAGGGGTGGGGTTTTTTTCCTCCAAAACACACACATTAAAAAAGAATAAGGGAGGGGTTAACCCCCCCCCTCCCTCCCCCCTGTATACGCGCCTGTCCTCGGCCAGTTTCATTGTTCCTCTTACGTAAGTTAGCTGTAGGTGGGCCGAGACTCAACTCTTTTCGCATACTCTATATATAGGTCTCAAATACTTTCAAATATTTCTGTGTCATTTTTGTTTGTATATTCTTCGTCAATACTTACAAACTATAATTGTCAAAATTTGCCAATACTGTACTTACAAACTATAACGTTTCCCTTATCATCTTCCGCTCTAGAATCCTATTTTTTATTTTTTATTTGTTGAGTCCTTTTCACATTTTTCTTCAAGATTGATTCTGTGTTTGTATTAAAGGTATTCATGCTATTTTTGTTAAAATATAAATAAAAGAGAAAGTTTATTTTTTCTCTTTATATAATGTTGTCCACCTTCTTCTATACAATATGACGAGGGGCAAATGAGCTTTTAATAGCTTTACTTCCAAGTAAAAATCCAAGTTAGTATTAAGTCTAAGCACCAGGTCTATGGGCAAAGTATTTTTTAATTTTACGTGAGTCACTTGCCACTTCTTGGCCCAAACCAAATAATCAATCCAAAACCACTTGAAGGTCCACTCGACTAAAAAGAACACTAAAATCTGTGTAAAATTGAATTAATTTTCTACTTTTTTCTACTCGATGACTTGATTCACTTGATCCGCTTTTGCTCCGTACCACACATCCACACACAAGGGAGGAGAAAATAATTATTCAAACGATTTCATCATTTTCATTTTAGCAACCTTTAATAGTATTATGCATGAAATATATAACACTTGTCGATTATTTTTATTCAATTTATACGTGCTCATTTCACAAATTATTATAGTAAACGTATATATAAATTTCATGCATCTATTATCAATCGAACTTAACTCCATTATATGACATATACATTTATATTCAAATTACTATCCCTGCTATGACCCTGTTGTTATATTATTTGTGAAACAATCAAGTAAATAGTGTGATCGAATTACTCTCTGAAAGCCCATGGAAATGAGCCACCAAATCATGCATTGACTATCAGATTGGAGCTATTTTGTCTCGGCTATGCATTTTCAGATAAAATTTCTTGTTAAATGCCACACTTGAATCGCTATTAAATGTATTCAACTTTAACAATTCAATGAAATAAATCAACAAATAGCTTTCTTCAAAGCCGATTATCTAATTGAATTATCAAACAATGTTAGAGGAAAGAAAAGCATCTCCATGTTCGTTGATATGCTGAAATGTAAATCAACTTCAGATATTTGCAATATATACATCATATAGAATGCCTTATTTATGCATGAGAAATAATTCCCTGCGCCTGGAGAATCGTTATTTTCATGGGTGGTTGTAGGAGTTTACATGTTCATGTACCTATCGGTGAAACTTACGACGGTGGTCAGTTACGTCCTTCTGACTGTTAAATACATACGAGCACTCCGGAAAGCTGCACCTCCCAAGACCCTTCTCTCTAAACAGTGGTAGGTGTTCACAGGGAGGAGCACGAGGTACCAACAACGATTCTCCAAATGTCATGAAATGTCCAGGGTGCGTAGAACTTGGCTGTGGAGATGGAAAAGCACGCAAACAGTCCAGTAGATCTGCTGAAACTCGAGGAGGCTTCCTTGCACAGTACAGACATTCTTCTCTCTTGCACTTCGTGAAAATGATCGTTCCAATGCGTCTGTCGATGTGCTGCATGCAGAAGTCGAAGTTGTCTTTGAAGTCGCTTTCTTTCAATGCCTTAGCCGATCCGCCGAGGACCCGCTTAACCTCAACATAGTCCTTGCCACATTCGGGAACATACCCGCTCGGTACACAGTGAACATTCACATCACTTCCATTGAATGTAAGATGATTCCAGTGGACGTCCCTGATTGATGAGGTTGCTGCGTCGAAGACCATATGTTCCTTTGTTAGCTTTTCTTGTGCAGACAGTCGTGCTTGTGCACATGGAGGAACTGCTTCTCCTTCCAATGTCGAACGCAGGTATACCGATGCTAACGCATGAGTACAAGGTGCCCAGAGATGTTCGATGGGGTTCAAGGCCGAGTCCCCGGGGCAGTAAGACGTGATGACGAGAGCGTCCAGATCGGCATCCTTGAAGAACCTCGAGTAGTAGAACATATTAATGATATGATTCACATTGAAGTCTGGTCCGCCGTCAACAATCATGAAGAGTACCGATTTATGCGAAGATTTCCTCTGTATAATCTGTGACATGTTATCCAGATGGGAAGCTATGTTGCATGCGGAACGCGGACTCCTCAAGAAGATTTCAGACGGGCCTGATTGGGGGGATCTGCAACAAGAAAAAAAGAAAAGACAGGACAAAATTAACACATTGATAACACTCATCAAACAAATTGTTATCAACAGCAAGTTAAAGGGCAATCCAGCCTTTACGTAAAGTTGTTATGAGGGGAAGCAGAAAATCAGAGAATCGGATTAATTAAAGTTTGAGCGAAAACGGATGAATATTGACAAAGTCACCTTTTTATTTTTATGTTTCATTATTAATGGGAGGACCTCGATATTCCTGCCAAATTTTGAAAAATAATCGTTATATAAATTTTAGCAATTTTAGAGATAATTAGCATTTTACGAAAAGGAGATTAAGGATGTGCAAGATAAAAGTGATCATCCATCATTTATTTGGCTTGAAATAATTAAAAATGTATGAAAATAGGAATTGAATGTTGAAAGGAACATACTATCAAATTATTACTAAAAGCAATAAAACAAAACTTAAACAAACTAAAATTGTTTTTCTTTTTGTTTTACCAGACAGACAAAGCAAAAGTATGTGAACTACTACTTAGACAAATATTTGTTATTACCGTATGCGAAAATTATTTGTCTAATTAAAGGATCACTTGTATAGGTTAACAACATTATTATTATCTCAATTTATTTGACTTCTGAAATAGATTCATTTCATTGAAATGTTTGACGTATGCGCCTTTCCAGAAAACAATTTTAATTGAAAGATACCGATTTATATAGCGTACATGTAGATCGAGTGTTTGGCTATTTTGAAAACAAGATTGGCTCATGTTAAAGGGGCATTGGGATATTAAGAAGATACTCACACATAATGGTCTCTGCCAAGGTTGTCTTTGGTGAGAAGGGTGGATGGCTCGAGCTCAAGGTACCCAGAAGGCGTCAGTAAGTACCCAGGAGTGGGGAAGTCATGGTCGTAGTAGACTGGCTTGTCGTTGGTTGGGAATATTTTCCGGATTTTGATGCGTCGGTCCACGGCCAATGTAGTGTCGCCCACCTTGACTTTATTTTTGTTGTCGGCACTGTAGATCATGACCTCGTGGTTGTGTTTCGAGGCACACTCCATCAAGTACCGGACCCTGGCAGAGTAGAAGTGGCTGTTATCGTTCCCTTTTCTGGCCGAGTTCTCCTTCGCAGGCACCCATTATACTCCCCCGCCTCCCTCCCCTTTCCTCTTTGACCGTGTATTGTCCGTTACTTCCATTCAATACACTATTCTTTAGAATATTCGCCCATATGCCGGCGGGTTGGGCAAAGAAAATGTTGAATGTCCGAGTTACGTATAAACGGACATGTCATTGATATCTCTATTAATTCACTAAACTTTCATGTATATCATTGCTCTTCTGTCAAATGATTGACGGTGAGCATTTTACACAAATAATATGATGCTTTACTTCAATGAAACTCGATAAACATGTTCAATCACAATGTTAATGAAACGTAGATATAAACGGGAAGGTGGCTAATGTGCCTAGATCTTTCTATCAAGTTCAGTTGAAGTTCCAGATATAGGTCTGCACATGTTGCAATATAAGCTCATAATCAGCTCAAACTTAAACCCTTCAGTGTTTATACACCACTCAGATATTTAAACATTTGTTTAAGTTTTTTTTTACCCGTTCCTTCCGAGAACCGTGGAGCGCACTCACAGACGGGAATCTGGTAACCCTATGGTATGCCATGTTCCCATAATAGGCAGGTAAATGACGTCTTAATTTACAAGCCTAAAGTTGCCATTCCCTGCCTTTAATTCACTAAACTAATGAAGGTACAATTTATTTTGATGAAACAGAGCTCTACAATCAAAATCAAAACTTTTACTTTCTATATTTTGTGTACAGTAATATTATTCTCATTTCGACACTATCAGCCGCGCATTCTCTATTTTCGTTCTCTATGATAAATATAAGGTATATGTGTTGATCATCAGGGATATGTTATAAACATTTATCTCAAAGAAGGAATGATGCTGGCTTGCAAGCAAATGGCAGAATATAAAACAATATGAAAAATGAAGATGGAAAACGACATTGACGGAAAGACAGAGAGATAGAGAGAGAGAGAGAGAGACAGAGACAGACTTAGATAGATAGAGACAGAGAGAGAGAGGGGAAAAAAGAGGGAGAGAGAGAGAGAGAGAGAGTGAGAGAGAGAAATAAAGAGAGAGAGGGCCGGGGTAGAAAGATTGACGAAGTTTGTACAGTAATATTCTTCTCATTTCGAAATCAGCCCTTCGTTCCGTTTTTTCCTTCTTGGTATCAAGGATATAAATGGTATAAAGATTTTTCTCAAAATCAAAAGGAATAATTTTGGAATAAAAACAAATAGCGGAACGGAAAAAAGTACGAGAGATGAAATGGAGAAGGGGTTAAGAGAGTAAGCGAGAGAGAGGAGCAATCAGTTATCCTATCATCTTTTCGTTTGTTATTTTTCTCTCCTGTCACCAACCACCCCACCTCCCCAGCTCTGGTTTCTTCTTTTAATAGTTTCATTTTATCATGGTTATTATATTTCCGCTAAAGTATGTTTTGATCGGCTCTCGAATTTGCACGTTCGATAAATCTACGCTTGGTTGCATGTTTTTACCCGTTCCTTCCGAGAACCGTGGAGCGCACTCACAGACGGGAATCTAGTAACCCTATGGTATGCCATCATTGCCATGTTCCCATAATAGGCAGGTTAATGACGTCTTAATTTACAAGCCTAAAGTTGCCATTCCCTGCCATTAATTCACTAAACTAATGAACGTACAATTTATTTTGATGAAACGGAGCTCTACAATCAAAATCAAAACTGTTACTTTCTATATTTTGTGTGCAGTAATATTATTCTCATTTCGACACTATCAGCCGCGCATTCTCTATTTTCGTTCTCTATGATAAATATAAGGCATATGTGTTGATCATCAGGGATATGTTATAAACATTTATCTCAAAGAAGGAATGATGCTGGCTTGCAAGCAAATGGCAGAATATAAAACAATATGAAAAATGAAGATGGAAAACGTCATTGACGGATAGACAGAGAGATAGAGAGAGAGAGAGAGACAGAGACAGACTTAGAAAGATACACTGTAAAAAAAATAATAGTCGAAATAACTCAATAAAATTGAGGAAAATGATTGCCTTATTTTGATTAAGTAAATATTACCTACGGCATCTTAAGTAGAATTTACTTATTTTGCTGAATAAATTTTTACTCAGTTAAATCGAGTTACATTAACGTAAATAATTTAAGTATTGTAATCATTTTAGATAATTAAAAAAAAGCTATGATAGGATTACATATTGCACGATTTGGTACCCATCTAATCTAACAAGTAACATCCACTAATCATTCACTACTTCTATTTAAGATTAATCACTAATCACTAACACTACTTCTATTTAAGATTTAACCGTATATATATATATATATCTACCACCATCACAAACTATTACATACGCTTCAATTCGACACATATTGAAAGGCTCCAAATTTTATATATACTTGATCGTAGCATCTTAAAAGGAAAATTGGTTAACAATTTCCTGAAATATCAAGTTTTGATTTGTTTTAAACTGGGTAACAATTACAAATTGTGTTGTCTTTGCTTAGCCATGTTAAATGAATTAGTAAATGTTTTAAAGTCCTTAAATTTTCATTCAACCACAAAAAAGAATTGTTTTATTTAAAAAAGAGTTTAATTTGGTCTTAATGAATATTCATAAATTATGTAAATATTTCTATTACGCACTGCATCGGTCCTTACTTTAAAAAGATAAGAATAATCAACATAAATTGTTTGAGTAATACGTATAATTTCTGATTTTCGAGTTAAAATTACTAAATTAATACAAGCTGAAATTACTTAAAGTTCTTATGTATTTGATTTTACTTAAATATTCCACGTATGTTCTACTAAATTGAAAGTTTGAGTTAGCAAGACTTAAATTTAGTGCGTAAGTGGCAAAACTGATGTTTTCAAGTAAATTCTACATGGAAAAAATACGTAAAAATTACCAATGAACAAATTCTTTTTTACAGTGTAGAGACAGAGAGAGAGGGAAAAAAAGAGGGAGAGAGAGAGAGAGAGAGTGAGAGAGAGAAATAAAGAGAGAGAGGGCCGGGGTAGTAAGATTGACGAAGTTTGTACAGTAATATTCTTCTCATTTCGAAATCAGCCGTTCGTTCCGTTTGTTCCTTCTTTGTATCAAGGATATAAATGGTATAAAGATTTTTCTCAAAATCAAAAGGAATAATTTTGGAATAAAAACAAATAGCGGAACGGAAAAAAGTACGAGAGATTTAATGAAGAAGGGGTTGAGAGAGTAAGCGAGAGAGAGGAGCAATCAGTTATCCTATCATCTTTTCGTTTGTTATTTTTCTCTCCTGTCACCAACCACCCCACCTCCCCAGCTCTGGTTTCTTCTTTTAATAGTTTCATTTTATCATGGTTATTATATTTCCGCTAAAGTATGTTTTGATCGGCTCTCGAATTTGCACGTTCTATAAATCTACGCTTGGTTGCATGTTTTATAATCTTGGGCTAATTATTTTGTATTGGATTTCGGGGTATCAAATGATCAAATGAAATTTTGCATGTTTAAGTGTTTATACAGTGTTACAGAAAAGTATTTGTGTTTAGTGGTTTCCCAGTGTATTAACATTCATCTCCGTCCTCTCTCTTTTCCTTTCTTAGCCTTTCTTCCCTCTCGATCACTCCTATTGTTTCATTTCGTATTGATTATTTCTGAGCTAGTAAATATGATACCCATCTTCCTTCCCTTGCATGTATGTCAACTTAAACTATAAACACGCAATTAATGTTGTTATTCTTGTTTCCCTGTTAAACACATTTTTGTCAGTATCTAATTTCGATTCTTTCACTCAAAATCTATCACAATCACTAACATTATGGCGCATAATATATGAACGCAACGTAGCCAGAGCGTGAAAGCCTAGTTGATTAGTTAAAAGAGAGGGAATGGAGGGGGGGGGGGGGTCGATGAACAAATGGGAAGCGTTGTCCGTGAATTGTTCGTGACATCTAATCAATATACTACTGTTCACCATATATAGGCCGGCGGGGTTGGGCAAAGGCAACATTTAATGTCCGCGATCCCATTGTTACCTCTATACTATAAGCCGACCAAAATATCTAATTACATATAGATAGGCACAAACCCTCAGAACATATTTTAAGGGTTTATTGTGTCAATTATAATTACGTATTTTGATAAGCTCTCGAGTTTGTACGTTCTATAAGTCTTAAGTCGGTTGTATGTTTATAATCTTTGGGGAACTTTTGTATTGGTTTCTGGGGTAACAAATGATCAAATAGAAATCAATGGAATTCAAAATCAACGTTTGCGTGTTTAAGTGTTTATAAAGTGTTACAGAAAGGTATTTGTGTTTAAGTGGTTTCCCAGCTTTCTTTGGTTAATTCATATCTTTCCTCTCTCTCTCTCTCTCTCTCTCTCTTTTCCTCTCATTAGCTTTACTTCCCTCTTGATCACTCATATTGTTTCATTTCATATTGATTATTACTGAACTATTAATCAAATATGATACCCACCTTCCTTCCCTTGCATTAACGTCAACTTAAACTATAAACAAGCAAATAATGTAGTTCTTGTTAAACTGTTAAATACGTTTTTGTCATTATCAAATTTCGATTCCTTTGCTCAAAATCATTTAAAATCACGAACATAGTTTGACGCATAATATATGCACGCAACGTAGCCATAGCGTGAAAGGCGAGTTTCATTATTTTAATAGAGAGGGGGAGGGGGGTGGGGGGGGGGGGGGGTGGTGCCGTATTGATTATTTCGGAACTAGTAAATATTATACCCATCTTCTGTTATTGTTCTTGTTTCTCTGTTAAATACTTTGTTGTCATTATCTAATTTCGATTCTTTTACTCAAAATCTATCTCAATCACTAACATAATATGGCGCATAATTTATGAATGCAACTTAGCCATAGCGTGAAAGACTAGTTTATTAGTTTAAAGAGAGGGAGTGGGAGGGGGGTCGAAGAACAAAAGGGAAGTGGCGTCCCGTGTATTGTTCGTGACATCCAATCAATACAGTACTGTTTAATGTTCGCGATCCCATTGTTATATGTACTATAAGCCTACCAAAACATCTAATTACACATATGTGAGGCATAAACCCTCAAAACACTACTTGGATGAGGTGTATCGTACATTATATTATGTTCACTTATATAACTACGAATAACATCTGTATAGGTCATCATCAGCTCAAAGTTAAGCATTTGAGTGTTTATATACACCTCAAATTTTTAAACATTTGTGTTTAAATTCAACACGAAATAAACACTTGTGAGTGATAATAAACACGTGCTAATTGATATGTATCGTGTTTAAGTATTTATAGATGAGAAAAATATGTTTAGGGATGTGTTATACACCCCGTTCCACTTCATGTTTTTACGTTTTAAGGGTTAATGTGTCAATTATAATAACATATTTTGATAAGCCCTCGAGTTTGTACGTTCTATAAGTCTTAAGTCGGTTGTATGTTTATAATCTTAGAGGAATTTTTGTATTTGGTTTCTGGGGTAACAAATGATCAAATAGAATTAAAAATCAATTTTGGCGTGTTTAAGTGTTTATAAAGTGTTACAGAAAAGTATTTGTGTTTGAGTGGTTTCCCAGTAAATTATTTGTGTGTTAATTCGTCTCTTTCCTCTCTCTCTCTCTTTTCCTCTCTCTAGCTTTTCTTCCCTCTCGATTACTCCTATTGTTTCATTTCACATTGATTATTACTGAACTATTATTGCGTGTTTAAGTGTTTATAAAGTGTTACAGAAAGGTATTTGTGTTTAAGTGGTTTCCCAGTGTATTATTTCTTTGGTTAATTCATATCTTTCCTCTCTCTCTCTCTCTCTCTCTCTCTTTTCCTCTCATTAGCTTTACTTCCCTCTTGATCACTCATATTGTTTCATTTCATATTGATTATTACTGAACTATTAATCAAATATGATACCCACCTTCCTTCCCTTGCATTAACGTCAACTTAAACTATAAACAAGCAATATAATGTAGTTCTCGTTAAACTGTTAAATTCTCATTTGTCGATCGATCATTATAAAATTTCGATTCTTTTGCTCAAAATCTATCAAAATTACGAACATAATATGACGCATAATATATGCACGCAACGTAGCCATATAGCGTGAAAGGCGAGTTTCATTATTTTAATAGAGAGGGGTGGGGGTGGGGGGGGGTGTTGCCGTATTGATTATTTCGGAACTAGTAAATATTATACCCATCTTCCTTCCCTTGCATTTATGTCAACTTAATCTACAAACAAGCTATTCATGTTAATGTTCTTGTTTCCTTGTTAAATACTTTTGTTGTCATTATCTAATTTCGATTCTTTCGCTCAAAATCTATCACAATCACTAACATAATATGGCGCATAATTTATGAATGCAACTTAGCCATAGCGTGAAAGACTAGTTTATTAGTTTAAAAGAGAGGGAGTGGGAGGGGTCGCGATCGAAGAACAAAAGGGAAGCGGCGTCGCGTGTATTGTTCGTGACATCCAATCAATACAGTACTGTTTAATGTTCGCGATCCCATTGTTATATGTACTATAAGCCTACCAAAACATCTAATTACACATATGTGAGGCATAAACCCTCAAAACACTACTTGGATGGGGTGTATCGTACATTATATTATGTTCACTTATATAAATACGAATAACATCTGTGTAGGTCATCATCAGTTCAAAGTTAAGCATTTGAATGTTTATATACACCTCAAATTTTTAAACATTTGTTTAAGTTTGTGTTTAACTTAAACACGAAATAAACACTTGTGAGTGATAATAAACACGTGCTATTGTTATGTATCGTGTTTAAGTATTTATAGATGAGAAAACTGTGTTTAGGGATGTGTAATACACCCCGTTCCACTACATGTATTTACGTTTTAAGGGTTTAATGTGTCAATTATAATTACATATTTTGATAAGCCCTCGAGTTTGTACGTTCTATAAGTCTTAAGTCGGTTGTATGTTTATAATCTAAGGGGAATTTTAGTATTGGTTTCTGGGGTAACAATTGATCAAATAGAATTAAAAATCAATTTTGGCGTGTTTAAGTGTTTATAAAGTGTTACAGAAAAGTATTTGCGTTTAAGTGGTTTCCCACTGAATTATTTCTGTGTTAATTCATCACTTTCCTCTGTCTCTCTCTCTCTCTCTCTTCCTCTCTCTAGTTTTTCTTCCCTCTCGATTACTCATATTTTTCATTTCATATTGATTATTACTGAACTATTAATCAAATATGATACCCACCTTCCTTCCCTTGCTTTTACGTCAACTTAACACTTTGGAGACGACGGGCTTCTACAGAAGCCGAGATGAATACCTAATTTATGTGTTCCCACTGAATATTTTACGTATGTTGTACGGAACTTTAATTTTGCCATATTTGCACTATGGTGTGCTAGCTTGGGGCAACTCGTTCAAATCTCAAATGGATAAATTACTACTGGTACAGAAAAGAGTAATACGAATTGTTTGTAATACTCACTATCTTGCGCATACAGATGTTCTTTTTTATAATAGCAGTGTTTTGAAAGTTAAAGATATTTATCATTTACAACTAGGAGCTTTAATGTATGAATTGAATGCAGGTCTACTGCCAGTAGCCTTGGCTAGAATATTTAAGAAAAATAACCAAGTTCATAGTTATTCCACACGTCAGGCACAAGCATATCACTTGCCTCTTGTTAGAACGCAATTTGCCCTTACTACTGTGGGGTCCACTGGACCTAGGTTTTGGAATTCCCTTGAACCAAGAATAACGCAATCAGTCAGTCAGTATTTATGTATTTAAGCGCAAACTGAAGTTACTCTATTTGAGTCGATATCGTCTAGATTTATAGTTGTGATCAATATTTAAGAAAATTAATTACTATATAGGTCAGCATAATTCTACTCCCATCTCTCACATCTATTCATCTCTCTGTCTTTTTTTGTTTTTGTCTGTGTTTCAGTCCTGTTGCTCGTTGTATTTTCCTGTTTCTCTTGTTTATAGTCATTATTTAGTAGTCAGTAGATTTTATTATACTTATTTATGTTTATATTTTATCAGTTGTTTAGTTAGGTTAGTTTTGTCAGCACTTAAATGTATGTTTTATTCTTATCTTACGAGTTTTGTTCTTTTAGGACGTATTCATAAGCCACTCATGAGGGACCTTAAATCCACAAGCCTTGCTTTCAACCAAGGTCACCTCATCTTTCTTTTGTAACGCCATATTCTGTAAACTTGTTATATTCATGTCATATTTGTAAAGTGTGTTATGAAAGAAAGATAAATAAAACTTGAAACTTGAAACTTGAAACTTTATTGACAAAGTTTTCCAGCTTATTATTAGCTATTATGTGCTGAAGTTCTTTGAAGTATTATTAAGATGTATTCATTCATCTCATATATTAAAAAAATAATTCAGTTACGTGGAAAAAAATCGAGAAAAAGGTGATATCATTTCGACTTTACCCTAAGTTAGTGTTCGGATCGAAATAACCGTACAGCTGGAGACGGACGCGTACGCGCGCATCCGTTCTACATGCTTGCCTTGATTCAAGGCTTTGGATTATTGGTATTGTTGGTGAAGATGATTACATGGCGATTTTCCATCGGTGATTGGATGATTTTCGCTGGTCAATATGAGAGGGCGTTTTTTCCCACATTTCGATAGATGTATTGTAGTTATTCATATAATAATATTATTAGGCCTATAGTAGTCCTATTCATAAAGACCTATTCCTTTTAAATTAAATATGCGATTCGCCGTGTTTCACTTGGCTACAAATAACCGACCTTACTCTAAACTGTGTAAGTATAAAAGTATGCATTGATAAAAGAAGTTGGTAATTCTTCTCCCCTACAATTACCAGTGCCTTATCATTCATCAACTTGACCAATTTAGCGAATAATTCATGTATGGACCTCCTCTTTTATGAAACACTTATCTCAGCTTATCTCAGGACCCTACCCTTAGAGGAACAAATGAATGTAAAGAAGTATCTACTCTGGAAGATTACTGTTTTGAAAGAAGAGGATGAAGGATAATTGGCCGAGCTTTAGCAGAAGACAATCATTGTCATTGACAATCGGGGAATGAATGGAGGTATCGACCGATCTGCGCGTGCGGAGGTGCTTGCGCATTTTGTATTGTGAGTGTATTGAAAAGAAAAGACGTGAAGCTTCAGCAAAATAAGACGGCAATTTCCCTCAAAAATAACAGACCTAATTTTTCGTATTGAAGAACAAAACTTATATTTTTAGAAAGAAAAAAGTCTGATCTTTCATTTTTACATTGACAAAAAATCATGAAAATGACTGAATGAGGCGCAATGGTAGGCGAAAGTAGAAAGCACCGCCAAATTTTCCATTACTGGCAATGTAACCGAAATCGCTCCGTCACAGGGGAAACAATCGCTGTGCGCGGGCTCGCTCTCAAAGGGTTAAACTATAAACAAGCAATATAATGTAGTTCTTGTTAAACTGTTAAATACTTTTTTGTCATTATCAAATTTCGATTATTTGCTCAAAATCTATCTCAATCACTAACATAATATGGCGCATAATTTATGAATGCAACTTAGCCATAGCGTGAAAGACTAGTTTATTAGTTTAAAAGAGAGGGAGTGGGAGGGGGGTCGAAGAACAAAAGGGAAGTGGCGTCCCGTGTATTGTTGGGGGTGGTGCCGTATTGATTATTTCGGAACTATTAAATATTATACCCATCTTCCTTCCCTTGCATTCATGTCAACTTAAACTATAAACAAGCTATTCAAATATTGTTCTTGTTTTCCTGTTAATACTTTGTTGTCAAAAAAGATGGACCTTTGGTTATTGTGTGTTTCTCATTTTTTCATGTAACTTGATGTTTTTACTAAAAATTCCCTCCCACGATCCTATTATTTTACTTTTGTCTTAATTTATATCCTTCGTCTTTCTTTTTCTCCCTCTCGATTACTCCTATTTGTTTAATTTCATATATTGTTTATTTCTGAACGCTCACTATGATATTTATCTTTTATTTGCTTGCATTTGTGTCAACTTAAATTTCGATTCTTTTGCTCAAAATCTATCACAATCACTAATATAGCGCATAATATGTGAAAAAAAAAGCGATAGCGTGAAAGGCTAGTTTAATAGAGGGGTGCGATGGGGGGGGGGGGGTCCAATAATAAAGGGGAAGTGGTGTCCCGTGTATTGTTCGTCACATCCAATCTCTTTAAATTTATTGAACTCAATAAAATACATTGGATATTTTGATTCATTTTGTACTGACCATCCGTATTCCAGTCGGCCCGTGTTGTGTGTGTTATAGGTAAGAGCCCTGCCCTCTCTCGTTGTCTCCCTTCTTTCCCTGTCCCTTTCACTCCTTCTATGTTATGTTTCATTGGTTTATGTATTTGTGCGTTCCTTTATTGTTGATATACTATTTTTGCAACTATAAGTTATAGGGGGGCTGCAATCTACAAGCTCAGCTTTTCAGCAGTCCCCTCCATGACCAACCTGTTTTATATGCCTATTGTACACTGTGGACCAATTACAAATATATTGTTAAGTTTCATTGTTTTACTATGTACAATGCAATCCCATGTACTTTATTTATTTTGTTGGAAATGGAAATAAACGAAATGAAATGAAAATGAAATACACTACTGTTTAATGCCCCCGTATAGGCCTGTGGGGTTGGGCAAAGGCAACATTGAATATCCGAGATCCCATTGTTACCTCTATATATTATAAGCCGACCAAAATATCTGATTACAGTGAGGCAAAAACCCTCAAAAGTTAGATAGATAGATAGATAGTTTATTGGTTTCCACAATATCTCATTTTACAAAGAGTGTAACAACATATTGAAAATGATTATTTTATACATGTACATACAATACCGGTACACACTATTCAGAATATTGTCCATTAAGTTTAACTTATGAGATAATGTTGTGGATATAGGCTCCTTAAACTAAACATGACATAACTAAGTAAAGTAAATTTTATAAAATACAAATACACGCTAAAACAGGGAAAGGGAAATTACAGGGATACATGAACCGATACTCACAATTAACTACAAAAGACAAGGAAAAGGGAAGGGAATATATCTGCAGCTTATTGAAACAATATTACAATATAGTTTGTTCTCGATATGAGTATATTATAAACATAGTTGGTATGGTCATACCGTTTATAGTTACTCATTGTAATAAACAAAATTATACAGTTTGTAGACAAGAATAGTTAGGAATCAGGAATGACAATATGTATTCAAATAATAACTTTTCAATTTTCTTCTGAATACATGTACACTTACAGACCTTTTAATCACAGAACGAGAGAGACATTTTCATAATTTTAACAAACGAATTCGTTTTTACTGGGTGCCTGTCGTAGCAAAAAGCAGATTTGACAAAAGACTTAACTCCGTTTCGTTGACAATCAGCCATGCATGAAGACTCTCGTCTACGGCTGATTGTCAACGAAACGGAGTTAAGTCTTTTGTTAATTTCGTTTTTTGATACGTCAGGCAGCCAGTGAAAACGAATTCGTTTAGTAAAATTATGGAAATGCAAGCACTACTTCAAACAAACAGAACTTTGTCATTC
>JAVYIG010017962.1:0-23443 GCA_035222895.1 Strongylocentrotus droebachiensis
GGAGAGGGAGAGGGAGAGTGAAAGAGAGAGAGAGAGAAAAGATCCCACTCGTGTCACACTTTTAAAGGAGAACTAACCCCAACGCATAAGTGTAGGTATTTTAAAAAAAGATATGAATTCCTGCTTTTTGATGAACAATAAATCTTACGAATGTTTCATCAGATATACAAATGCATATTTTCTTGGCATGATGAAATGCCTTTTAGCATGACATGGGTGCAGCCATTTTCTTGAAAATGTGACGTAACAGGCGGAGTTGTAAATGTGTCATGCACCAAGCTTTAATTGGAAGGAATTTTTAATTCAATAACAAGACCCTTACTTATCAATGTGGGGAAATCATAGCCGCGAAGGTAAAAATTACATTTGGTGAAAAATATATAATAGGGTAACAATTCGAACTCATTTATTCAAAAATATAGCGGTTGAAAAATCTATTTCATTTTTGCCAAACCTTCACCCAGAACAGCACCAACTTATTTATGCAATTTGCGTTCTGACAAGGTGTGCAAAGGATAATAGCAGGTGAATGAACTGTGTCAACACCACAAACACCTTGGAAGGAAGCACCCATAAATTTGAATACAATTAGTTGATAAACGACTCCGCATAGTATACGTCATGCAATCAA
This sequence comes from Strongylocentrotus droebachiensis, assembly GCA_035222895.1. NCBI lineage: Eukaryota > Metazoa > Echinodermata > Echinoidea > Camarodonta > Strongylocentrotidae > Strongylocentrotus > Strongylocentrotus droebachiensis. The sequence goes on from JAVYIG010017962.1 coordinate 632, forward strand.
GAAAGGGCGATACCCATGCCTTGCTGATAAACTGTACTTTATTCTTGCGTCATGCCTTTCTCAAAAAGTTGTGGGCAATCTTGTAGATTGATGGGCAAGAATGCAATAAATCTCTCAGAACTGAAGTTATTTAGGGAGTAAGTTCTCCTTTTTAAGTAAAACAATTAATAAATAGATCTTTTTAATTTATCAACTTACGTTGGAAGAATATACTACTGGGTATGGCACGATACGTGGCTTCTCCGCCAGTGAAGCCGTCTGTTCCTCCATCCAATGACGTAATTAGGTCGTCGGTTAAATTTCTATCATTTATATTGGAGAGTGGATCGAGGATTACATTGTACAGGGCCACAACCCGGTTGTTTGTTCCAGGTTGAAATCCGATAATTTGTACTCCCCGAATAGCTGCAGCGTTTGCCGAACGCTGCCGAAGTTTTGTTAAGAGCTGTCAATTAAACAAAAGATGAAAATGGAATATATGAAACATTATGTTTTGTTTTTATTGAATAAAGAGTCCTCGATTCTCGTCTTCAGGGATTGTGGGGCAGATTCAAGCGATTTGAAAATTAGAAAGATATTATTTTTCCCATAATGTCGATCTGACTATAGTATCACCATCTATACAGTTATTGTTAAAGGTTCGAATGCATGTCTAGTGCCACATCCGTAATTATTGTTATTTCATTCGTTTGACCCTTAGTTCCAAAGACGGAATATAAATACTTTATAGTTACATGTCTACCGAATGTATCAAGTTTGATCAATAAATTTTGCATAATTATGACTGGCTATTCTAAATACGCCTCTTGTAAAGAATGATGAATGTTTCTATAGACAGGGTCGCGTATATGACACATTTTCTTTTTCTTTTTTATTTATGTGTTTATTAAGAAATCAAATCATAACATTTACAAACTTTCCAAAAAAAATACAAATGCTGTGTTACAAAATTAATGACAAATTAAGATATTTACAAACGATTGAGATGATCTGGGGGAAAAAAAAAAAAGGCAGAGTACACGTAATAGAAATATTCAGAATTATAACAATTACAAGTACAAAAGCAAGAACCTCGAGATAGCATTGCATCAGAAACTGAAAATTTCGTTGGGCCCCAAAATGAAGAAAAAGGAGTAAAAATAAGCCATCCACAGGTACAATGGAAACTCCAAACCACCAACAGGATAGAGGAGCAAAGTCGAGGAAAGAGACAATCCGCTCTACCCCCCCCCCCCTAACACACACACACACCCTCAACACTATCATACTAACACTCAAACACACAACCGCCCCCTCCCCCCCCCCCCCCCCCCCCCCTTCCCCAACACACACACAATCCACACGCAACATGCGGGTAAGACAGATCGCCTCACACCCTAGCCTATCCGATATGCGTCGGGCTTTACAAGTATTCTAATCGCGTTTATGTGGAGAGTGACATCATCACTGGTTCATGCGAACAGTTTTATTTTCTTTTATGTACCATGTTTCGTTCGTAGAAAATCTACGAACCCCCTGTGAAGCTCTTTCATGAATATTTATGTAGCATGGACCAAAATAGGCCAATGAGCGATAGGGAACCTGGAGATGATATTTGATTGGTTGAATCAAAGTGATCCATCACCAAATAAGGCTAGTCTTATAAGAATCATGCATGAGAAATACGCTCGTCACACATACGATACACATAATGAATAATGATGAGTTGACCAGTGATGATAGGCGCTCGGGCTGACGCCCGCGCCGATGTCAATCTCCATAACGCGATTAGTACACTTGCCATTTGGCCCGACGCCTATCGGATAGGCTACCCCGCCCACTCCAGCCACCCAGTCGGCGAATTGCGCAGACAGAGCGTGGGGAAATCAACTGAAGTGATAAAAATACAACGCATTCCTGAATAGGCAATAAGGAAACACGCGTAAACTGACCCAATTCCAATCGAGGTTATTGCTCATGTTACACAGTGGCTATGTGATTTGTAAACAAAAATTATATGTATGTACACAAGTAATGTAAAATTACTTGACTTATGGGAAATAACTAACAGCAATATAAAAGGGGAAAAGAAAAAAAAAGAGGTTGGAGTAACAATAAATTGTATCTCTGTAAAGGGACACAGGAATATGTACAGAAGTAGACATGGGAGTACAAAAGACAAAATATTACATAACAAGATCACTGTAAGATCATATTAAAAACAAAGAGGAAAAAAGAAGGTCTATATAATGATGACACAAAAACTTAAAGGTCAAAACGCCATTTTTAAAGTAACTAGGCAATTTACTTCTCTTTTTGGCTGACAGATATTCCAATTCTTTTTGTTTCTCAACCAGTGATTTGAACGCTGTGAAATTGGGGAGCATATTTCTAAACTTGCATGAATAAATATGATATTTCAATAGCAAAAACAGATATGAGACAAACCTGTCACTGCAGATGCCAAAAAGTTTTTCAAAATTGGTTACAGGTAAGTTGGAATTTAATTTCTGACAAATGACAGTCACAAGATTGTCCCAAATTGGAGTAACCTTTTCACACTCACAAAATAAATGAACTAAAGTTTCCTCTTTCTTTTCACATAAAGAGCAATTAGGCGAATCCTTCCTCTTGATCCTAAATAGGAAACCATTCAATGCAATGGCTTTGTGAAAGACTTTAAAATAAAAAGACCTTAATTTAGTATCAAGAGTACAAAAGAAATTAGTGCAATGAACCTTTTCCAGTCAACATCAATAGGTAACAATAAATTATCTTTCCAATAAGCATATCTCTTAGCTGGAAGATGCGAGCCAAGTAACACAATGTAAGCATTCTTAGGAACTTTTTTATATTGTAATAAATTAAGCACTATGGTATCATGAACCCCAACAATGTCAACATCAAAATCCACCATCCAGTCCTCTGGAATATTCTTTATCAAAAAATTAAATTTTCTTCTATATAAAGAAGAAATACCGAAATCTAGTACCAGTTCTTCAAAAAGTTTATGCCCAGGGAAAGGAGGATTAACCAAATCTGAGATTGTAAGAATATTCTTATCAAACCAAGATTCATAATAAAAATATGATTTGGATTTTGAATGGACTAATTTATTGTACCATAATGATTGACAAGCACTTAATTCTGAGAATTTATGACCATAAAATTCCTTGGTGGCTTCTTCTCTGTATAAATACCATGAACGCAATGAATCAGCCAACTGAACATTGCCCAGAGAGTTCAAAACACACTCAGGTGCATTGCACTTCCACAAAAGGAAAACGTCTTGATTAAATTTCTCCAAAAAGGATAGTTCAATATTTTTCCTAGGAGCATCAAAATTTTCATCAAGAAGGTTTTTTAACCCAAGTCATTTTCTGGGCAATAGCAAAAGATAAGGGATCGATCATTTTAAGACCAGCATTTTTATAATCATTACACATAAATAATCTCTGCACTCTGTCTCTACCTCCACTCCAAATAAACTTGTAAAAAACCTTATTCAACTCTGAGAAAAAGGAGCGAGGTATTCTAATACAAAGAACTGAGAAAAGGTAAATCAGTTGTGGCAATACAAGTGTTATGACACATTTTCTTATCAAAACTAGGGAATGTATCAAAGAATATAGCTTTAAATACAGTTTAACTAAAGCTGTCTTTTATGTTCTTTAGAGGATAAACGTATATAAAAATAAGAAAGTCAAAATCAAACGATATGATATATACACCGAAGTAAGGGGAACAAATTGCGCAAAATAGATAACGAGTTCTGATTGGCTGCCGCAAATGACGAGACGCTAGTTTTGTGTACCAGCCGATTTAGGAGGATGTATTGAACAAGTGGTTATAACAGCATGGTTTGGGTTTTTTAAATGATAGAAACGCTTGAATTCTTTTCATACCCCATCCTGGAGCTCAGCTGCTAGCTGAATGTACTCTGGATTGGTGGAATCCTGAAGGCTGTCAGTGAAAGTCAGCTGGGCACCGTCCCTCGACTCAAGTTCTATAGAACCAGCCACAGTAACCGTTTCTATAATTAAAGATAAAGATAACAAAAGCATGACAAATCTTTGTATGTTTGACCATGGACCTACTACAGTAGGTAGTAGGGTCCATGGTTTGATTACTTTAGCTTTTTTTCTTCATTTTTATTAAGATAAATACAAAGTCATGATAGACAGTCTTTTTTAAACATTTTTTGCTATACCATTATTAGATAATTGAGGTATTTAATCTAAACAATATTGACTGCCCCTAAGTCGGATATGGGAGTATATTTTCCTTGTTTCGTCAGAGAGCAAACATACCTCATCGATCCAAGTTTAAACGCCAGCTCGTAACCTTCGCTCAAAGACTAGCATAATGTATACACTAAAAAATCATTGCTCCCAAATCCAGACTCTTAGCTACCGAAAAATGTGTTACAGTGGCTGCTTCGAACATGGAACATTATCCCATTTTCTATTAGAGAATTTATTGATCCATCTTGCCTCTTTCAAAAGACCCTTAATTAAAACACCTTACTTCTCTCAGTATAACTTATTGCGATTTACCTTTTTTTATGAGTCTATATGCATTCATGTTTCTCTTCACATTATTATGTAAATTTTGTAAACTATGGTACTTTTTGTTATTACGCTCCTAAATGATCAATGTATGATCATTAGCAATTATGGCACTGATACCGGGGCTTTACAAGAAGCCATCATCATTGTCATCATTATTATAAGACAAAATAGGAGGTGAAATATAAGGGACTCTAAGTAGTAAACAAAACAGGGATTGAATAAATGCAGATTCCCTTGGTTAAAGATAATAATGCACTCTTTGAAATTTAAGTGAAGCGAATATATGAAAGGCTTGTATTAAAGGTTTTTCTCAATTACCTGTCATGGGAGTTGTCACATTAGCTGTCACTGTCGGAGTTACCGATGACGCCGTAGATATGGTAATCGCACTTGTCGCCGTTGTCGCTGATATGGGTACACTTGCTGTAGGTGGTGGTGCTACCGTGGTTGATTGAGCAGTTGTGGATGTTGTCGAAGATGTTGATTGTGTGCTAATCGGCTCAGTTACATTCTCATCTGTTACAAATTCTGTCGCATCTGTTACATCTGTGGGGTTTGTCGCATCTGTTACATCTGTTGGGTTGTTAGTTGCATCAGAAATTGACTCAGTCCCGTCGGTTACAACGTCTGATGTATTGGGTTCTACCGAGAAATCGGTGGATTTCAATGTTTCTTCTGTAAAGTCATCTTCAGTCACATCCGTCACAAAGTTAGTCACATTAGTGACGATTTCTGTTTGATCGGTATCAATGTCAGTGACTTCTGTAAATTTGTTAGTTGCTCCGGTTAAATCAGTAATTATACCTGTGTTGTCAGTAAATTCCTCTTCAGTCACATCCGTGACAAAGTTTGTCACATCAGTAACCATTTTGTTTGATCGGTCTCAATTTCATTGACTTCTGTGAATTCGTCAGTGGCTCTCGTGAAATCATTAGTTATTTCTGTTTCTTCAGTAAATTCTTCAGTCACATCCGTGACGATTTCTGTTTGATCGGTCTCAATTTCATTGACTTCTGTGAATTCGTCAGTTGCTCTCGTTAAATCCAAACTTATTTCTGTTTCTTCTGTAAATTCTTCAGTTTCATCCGTTACGATTTCTGTTTGATCGGTCTCAATTTCATTGACTTCTGTGAATTCGTCAGTTGCTCTCGTTAAATCCAAACTTATTTCTGTTTCTTCTGTAAATTCTTCAGTTACATCCGTGACGATTTCTGTTTGATCGGTCTCAATTTCATTGATTTCTGTGAATTCGTCAGTTGCTCTCGTTAAATCCGTAATTACTTCTGTTTCTTCTGTTAATTCTCCAGTCACATCCGTGACGAAGTTAGTCACATCAATGACGATTTCTGTTTGTTCGGTCTCAATTTCAGTGACTTCTGTTAATTCGTCAGTTGCTCTCGTTAAATCTGTTATTATTTCTGTTTCGTCTGTAAATTCTTCAGTCACATCCGTGACGAAGTTAGTCACATCAGTGACGATTTCTGTCTGATCGGTCTCGATTTCAGTGACTTCTGTGAATTCCTCAGTTGCTCTCGTTAAATCAGTAACTATTTCTGTGTTCTCAGTAAATTCCTCTTCAGTCACAGCTGTGACAATGTCAGTTACATCAGTGACTTCTGTGAATTCTTCAGTTGCTATTGTTAAATCAGTAACTATTTCTGTGTTCTCAGTAAATTCCTCTTCAGTCACAGCTGTGACAATGTCAGTTACATCAGTGACTTCTGTGAATTCTTCAGTTGCTATTGTTAAATCAGTAACTATTTCTGTGTTCTCAGTAGATTCCTCTTCAGTCACAGCTGTGACAATGTCAGTTACATCAGTGACTTCTGTGAATTCTTCAGTTGCTATTGTTAAATCAGTAACTATTTCTGTGTTCTCAGTAGATTCCTCTTCAGTCACAGCTGTGACAATGTCAGTTACATCAGTGACTTCTGTGAATTCTTCAGTTGCTATTGTTAAATCAGTAACTATTTCTGTGTTCTCAGTAGATTCCTCTTCAGTCACAGCTGTGACAATGTCAGTTACATCAGTGCCTTCTGTGAATTCTTCAGTTGCTATTGTTAAATCAGTAACTATTTCTGTGTTCTCAGTAAATTCCTCTTCAGTCACAGCTGTGACAATGTCAGTTACATCAGTGACTTCTGTGAATTCTTCAGTTGCTCTTGTAAAATCAGTAACTATTTCTGTGATCTTAATAAATTCCTCTTCAGTCACATCCGTGACAATGTCAGTTACATCAGTGACTAAAACAGTTCTTTCAGTTTCAACGTCAGTGACTTCTGTAAATAACAACGTAAACTCTGTGAATATTTCTGTTTCGTCAGTTAGTACAATGTCAGTAACTTCTTCAGACACAATTGTAACTATTTCTGTGGAATCTTCGGTGACGATTTCGGTAGCTAGCTTATCAGTACCTAGTTCAGTTACGATTTCTGTGATGAGCTCAGTCCCAAACACATCTGTTGCCGTGACATTCTCATCATCTTCGTCTAAAATTGTGATGAGATCTGTCACGTCGTCGGTCACAGGGTCGACTTCAGTGTCAAGTTCAGTCACCGTCTCGATAACAATGACCGTTTTCACATCTTCCGTCGTTTCTTGGGCTGAAAAAAATGATAAGAGAAGTTTTTAGTGAAATCATGATAAATTTACACCTATTATAGGGTTGTGCTTTGAAGTATAATGAAATGGTATCCTGTTCATTTTGATATACCCGTTTAATCACCATATTCAAATTTCATGCAAACGTTTTAAACACAGATTGTTCTTAAGAGTTTGTCGATGGTTGCCTGAAATAGCAACAAGTTATGTATGCAGATTCCAAGTATTGTAGTTCAGTCATTAATAACACGTTAATGAAATAACTCGTCCCCAGGAAAGAAACATCCATGAATTTGAATATGTTAGTATTTTAAGGGTTAAACAAATCGAACAAAAATGTTAACGCTCGGCTATTATTTTATACTTGTGTTGTCTGATTTGTTGATGTACAGGATAAAAAACAGCATCAAGAAAAAATGTAATGGACTGAAGATGGATTTTGATTTTAACATTTTGATTTCTTTGCGTTTAAGTAAGTGGTGAAAATATAAGATATTTTTTTAATAAACAACTGAGAACGGATACTTGTTGCTTATAAAGGAAATATAAAAGGCGGTTATCTCTGTTAAAAACGATTCTGTTCTCAACGTATTAGTTTGTTTAATAATGTCTTAGATATGGTACTACCCTTATATAACTTGTGTTACTGTAATATGCTTTTGCTATGTATCGGATATTAACAACAGTATGTTTCAATTCATACCTGTATATTTTAAGCGAATGTAACCTTGCTTTTAGGTTAAAAAGGATATTGTAATCATGTTATTGCAAAATTATGTCCTGAATTAATAATGATACATTCAAACTTATCTGTATTTTACTTTCTTTCTTGAATTACTTGGTAGTCGTATGCAAACAATTTATACAATTATTTTCACACAATTGCGCCAGGAGTGTCATTTTTGACAGACATGGTGCATCATCATTTTAATTTTTAATTTGCAGAGGCATGTCTCTAAATCAAAATCACAATCCTAACCCCCCAACTCTGACCTTAACCCTAACCCTATTTGATGCAATAGATGTTGTTTGGACTGAAATGGATCTCCAGGACTGGGATCTCAGATACATTACTTTGTGAATTGTGGCTCGAAAGGCACATGTAGGAAATGAATGCAAGAGATCTTTCTGCATGTTTTTTCTGCAAGTCAGAATAGTCGTTCTAGATTCGCACGGTAACAGACAATACAGTCGCACTTCCCAATGCCAAACTACAATTAAGAAAGGGCACGGATACTTTAAAAGTTATAAACTGTTTTTCTAAGCGTTTGATGTAATGTGTTTACTGGAGCGAGAAATGGGTCATTGCCAGGACTGGTCAATGCTATCAACATATTGTGAACTGAATTGCTAGCCACTTTGAAACATAATACAAAGTACATATCTTGAAGAGACTATGCATATTGGATGGGTACTAGGGAATCCTGTAGAACACTAACTAAAATCCTTTTGTAATTGAATTTTGTTTCTGCTCACAAAATTCCTTTCTTTCAAATGAATTTCAAAGGCTAGCTTGTGTGCTATTTTGATTCCCCTCCAATTTCATTCGAACAAGAGACAATTATTCTATAAATAATATTTTTAGTTTCCGTTTATATAGTTCGATTTGGGCTTTCTGTTTCATTCTTGCGTTTTACTCTGATGAGTGCAAGACGAAAAGCGTAAGTATGGCTCTCATTTTCAACGCGATTCTCCAATACAAAAAAGTGCTTATCGTTTAATAGCTCTACAAGTTCTTAATCGCAAGTGGTATAGCAATGGCGGGGATGGGGGGGGGGGGGGGGGTTGCTATTGACTGCCTTTGACTTTCTCTGTAATTATATTGCAGCCTCGCGGCCTACAGATTTCAACTATCCTCTCATAATTGCTCCATGATACAGTTCACTTGATTGACTTTCTTTAAAGGGGAAGTCCACCCTGATGTTAAGTTGTTTTTAATAGGAGCATTACAAATAATGAGAAGAACAGGTCAGTGGAAGTTTGAGCGAAATCTGATTAAACATTATTAAGTAAAGTTATGAGTTTTTGAAGTTTCGATCGATCAAACACAATCATATTGGTAACTTTGTGACGTATCTTGCGAGGCTCCCTCCCCGTTTTCTCTGTACTAACAAAATCAGAAATATTTGTTTTCCCTAAAGAAACCCCTGCATGAAGCAAATCTATTCCGTAATCTTTTACTGAGAAGAAATAAAGTTATTGATATTTCTGTTCAAAGCAAATTGGAGAGGACCTCGCAAAATACGTGTTCCAAATATGTCTTTCACTGATGATAACTTTACAAACTCATAACTTTTTAAAATATTTTTTATCGAATTTTGCTCAAACTTTCACTGACATGTTTCTCTCACTCAGTGCCTCTATCAAAACCAACTTAATATCAGGGTGGATTTCCCCCTTTAACTTTTACTGTGCCAAAGGGCTTTACTTGTTTTTAATTTAATGTGAATGTGAACGATGCCCAGTTTACAACTGGTTGTGCCTTAAAGGGACTTAGTAACATTGTTCAGACGAGAGAAATGGTGCTAAGGTAGTGACTTCAATGCTAGATTTACAATTAAAGACGATCTGAAAATTTGAGTGAAAAAATACCTTTTACATGACTTTTTATCACATATACTGTTGTTGTTTGATTTTCCCCTTTTAATCCTTTTTTAGTTTTATGTTTGATGTTAATTATTAGTTGTTTGTGATGTTTTGTGCAGATTGTAATCTTGCAGTAAACACGGATTCATTCACTTGTTCCCATTGCAGAAACTTTCATGTGATTTTCATACTTCTATGGATGATTTACATGATATATGTCAATGGCAATTTCCACGATGCTTCCATTCTATTTTTCCTTTCAATGATATCCACGATACTGAATTGATTGATATGTATGTTGACAGCGCAATACTCAATCGCTCCAAACTCAAGATTTGAATAACTTGTATAATTTTTTTTTTCGGATAGTGATTTTGATTTTGATTTGGGATTTGATTTTAATTGCAAATATTATTCAGATGATCAATTTATAGACAGTTTTAAAAACGTAATTATAGCTTTAGTTTAATACATTTTAACTCTCGTAGTTTGAACAAAAACTTCTATGCAATATCTGAATTTGTATCTACATTGTCCTTCAACTTTTCTATCTATGGATTTTCAAAAACCTGGATTAATAACAGTACCCCTTTATTGTTTGATATGAATGGTTATGCATGTGTTCATTCTGATCAGAATATTGGGAAAGGTGGAGGAGTAGCTCTTTTGATTTCTGATTCATTGAATTACGTAGTTCGGACAGATTTATTAGAACAATCACAAAATTATGAATCACTTTTTATTGAAATAATGCTATCACAAAGAAAGAATATTATCGTGGGTATTCTTCACAGAAAACCCTCATCAAATATTATTGACTTTAATTGTGACTTTGAAGATCGTTTGAAGAAAATCGATTTAGAATGTAAGCATGCATAATTATATAATGGGTGACTTTGATATTGATTTGATGAAGTATTCTAATTGTAATTCTGTAAATCAATTTCTTAGTATAATCGTATGCCTATAGTTTTTTGCCTCTAATAGATAAACCGTCTAGGATTACTCAGTCATCGTTTTCTTTAATTGACAATATTATTACAAACAATTTCAATTCTGACATTTCATCTGGCCTATTTCTGAATGACATCTCTGACCATTTTCCTGTATTCCAGGTTTCAAAGAAATACAATTTATCTAAAAATGCTCCGATATATGAACGTCGTAATATCAATGGAAATACCATTATTACTTTCAAAGAAAAACTTGCTGCTATTGACTGGAATCAAACATTATTTTGTGAAAATGCTGAAATTACTTAGAAATATATTTTTAATGAAATTCAGTAAGTTATATGATAATATATTTCAAAAAGTTTCCAAAATCAAAGGGAATAAGAAAAGGAAGAAGGCTTAGATCGATTCAACGTTATTACAAAAGATTCGGAGGAAAAATAAATTATTTAAGAAATATCGTGAAAATCCAAACTATAATACCAAAAATAAATATGCACAGGTATGATATGTTGTTAACAAGTCGTTAAAGATCGCTTGGGAAAAGGTTTTACGAACATAAACTTCAGGAATCTAGTGATAATGTAAAAAAAGACATGGAACATTATTAAAGAGGTACTTGGTAGTAAAAAAAAAAAATTCGCCTAACTTTGTATTTGATAATGGGAACACTGTATGCGGGGATAAGAATATAGGAAATAGTTTTAATCAGATTTTTATAAAAATTTGATTATTAATAAATGATTCTGGAAATCATCTTAATAACAATGATTATGCCAAATTCTTGCTGCAGAAATGTTCTTAATCATTGTTATTTAAACTTGTAACTGAAAATGCAATAATTGAAGTTACTAAAAAAAATCAGATGTAGTACTAGTTGTAGTATTGACACTTCGAGTCCGGTAGTTATTAATAAAATAATAATACTTATTTTGCAACCATTATGCCATATTTAAACTTATCCTTGTTTTCTGGTATTGTTCCTTTTTAACATAAACTTTCTAAAGTGATCCCCATATACAAAAAAGATAACCTTCATAATTTTCTAACTATCGCCCCATTTCACTACTCCCATTCTGTTCAAAGATCTTGGAAAGAATTGTGTATAATCGATTTTACGATTTTCTTTTTAGTAATCATGTTTTAAATGATTATCAGTTTGGTTTTAAAAAAAATGTATCTACCGAAATGGCCTTGATTAACCTGCATGATTATATAATGAATGCATTAAATAAGAAACTTAATACTGTTGGAATATGTTTAGACTTAAGTAAGTAAGTCTTACATTATTTTGCAATGCTATTAAGTGATTACCTTAATCGTTTAGAAAATATATTATTAGACACAGTGTTTTGATTCTTACGTCATAGACAATCAGAAATTATGTAAGATTTGTATTAGAAGAGATTTGGGCGGAGAACATATATTTCAATAAATACTATGTAATTCTCCGATTTCTGCCTATAGTCGAACTGATTCTTTACTTTTTTTAAATGATTTTCTCCATTATTTTCATCTTCATTTCCTCTTTCTTCCTAAAATGGATAAAGGACAGTTGCTTTCTTAGAGATTTGGGCGGAGAACATATTTCAATAAATACTATGTCATTCTCCGACATCTGCCTAGAGTCGAACTGATTCTTTACTTTTTTTTAATTAGTTTCTCCATTATTTTCATCTTCATTCCCTCTTCCTTCCTAAAATTGATAAAGGACAGTTGCTTTCTTACTTTCTCCATGCCATACGATGCACATGAGTAGCGATGCCACCAGAAGAGTTCGTCGCCGATCCACCATCATGATGATTCAGTCTCTCAAATCTTGACGTCTGAAGTAATGCTCAGTAAATTCCAGATATTCCCAATATTACGACACGGTATTGCATCTTAATTATATCTCACTGAAAAAAATATTCGTATTTCGTGTTCCATTTCTCCACTTTCTGTCAAACGGGATTTCAAACTATGACCGAAAACGGACAGAGAATGTCTGGCCATACGTAGTGCATACGGAATGCTTGTATATGAAAAAGTATACTAATATCATGAATATAGGACAATAAGGGCATGTCAGAGGAAAGAGATCGACATAAGGGCGATGTCTCCGTGATTTTTTGACACCTTTAAGTTGTTCTTGGCCTTTTTCTTTTCACTGACTGACCTGACACACAACACCCTTTCCCATGTTTTTGTATTCCGATCACTTTTGCAAGACTGTAGTACGTCAGAACTTGCTTTACCTTGGAAATGTTTTTCTTGGTTTTGTTCTCTCTATCTCAATACGTCATGTGTAGCTTGTTTTGAGGGTGCTCTCCTCTAAAGGATTAGAGCAATACAAAATTAACTTAATCAATACATATGTATATATTTATATATTTATATATATTATTTCTATAGATTCACTGCTAATCATTATTGCCTTTCCAGACTTCTCGTCTATCTCTGCCAATTAGTAGGCCAGTATATGTATACTTACAATAATAAAATTCTATCTCTACGCCTTTCATAATGTCCAACCCCCCCCCCCCCCCCCCAAAAAAAAAAAAAAAAAAAAAAAAAAAAAAAACAGTTTTCTCATAAAGTACTAGACTTTGTGATGATGTGATATTTTGGACCTCTCTACGTTATGACATCAAAAGAAAATTAAAATGGTTTCTTTTACAATCTTATGAAACAAACTAAATCTTTCCGTAGTTCATTCGTGTTCTACCTAATTCCCCCTTACCTTCATTTAATTTTCTCTCCCGTCACGCCCTCTTGTCTTTTTTTTTAACGTTAGGGACTTTTAGATTTGCACGACGACATAGTGGACTGCTACGTGTGTCGTGTAACGTCCTTATAAGGTATACTGTGTTGTCACAGTACACGTAGCAGTCCACTATGTCGTCGTGCAAATCTAAAAGTCCCTAATATTTTATAACACGCAACTAGTCATTGTCTATGCATCATTCACATCGTGCACTCTCTTCTTTCTCCTCTTCTTCTCTTTTCTCATGTGCAGCCATATTTATACCATTGTGTTCCCCTGCCCTCATGTTCCTTTGTCTTGTAAATTTAGATATTTTATTATTTTTTTTAAATTTATTTATTTGAACATATTTCATCAGGATAACAAGATCAGAAAGGACTGGTTTACATCCTGGTCCTGAATATTAAAAGCTTACACTAAAACATCAAAACAGAACTAAGACTAAGAGTGAAATAGTATATACGTGAGGAATGATGATCCAACATTTATATGTCACAAACATTATTGTGATAATAATGATGATGGTGATGATAATGGTGATAATAATAATAATAATGATTTAAACAAATTAATAATAATAGTAATAACATGTAGATTTTCCCGCCCAATTTCATCAGAGTTGCATCCGATTTAACGATACAATGATGAAAGGGCAGAAATTGAACTTTCTAGAAATTTGTTTTACTCCTTGAAATTCAGATACCTCCCGCCCAATGACTTTTTGGTTTCCTCTCTTCAAATTGCTTTTAATCACTCATGCGTGAAATATGCATCATATGAGTTGCATCAAATGAAAGAGGAGGATCTAAGCTTTCCAAATATGTGCCATTTATTAATTATAATTGTGATTAAGTTATAATAAAACATCGAGAGTTCTCGGTTTCGTTTTTTGTGGGACGCACTGTATAACATGATTATAACAACGCAGGGAGTAGCGTGGCTCCAGCTATAGAGTAGGCCTACCGAAGCTGTGACATCATAAAAATCTGTTTTTAGAATTTCTCAATTTTTCTTCATTTTCCAAAAGAGCATCAAAAATAATGTCCGGATGTCGAAACCCAATTGAATATGTTAAGTATTGACTGAGATATGACCATCTGTATAAATAAATGTCCTATGTGAACTCGTTGTTATAGTGCTCTGGTTCCTAATAAAAATTTAGAAATTCTTAAAATATATATATTTTTTTTTATGACGTAACACTTCACCACAAAAAAACAAAAATCATGAAGGGGGGGGGGGGGGGGCGGTGGTACAAATGAAACGCGAATTAAACACAGATTTAAGAATTATTATCAAGGCGGACCTCCGATTGGGGAAGAATATACGGGAAGTAGGCATATCTTCTTCTTTTCTCAACCTTTTCCCTCTCCCATTCTTATCTCTTCTTTTGTCTATGACGATTATTGACTAGTCTTTTGCTTCTTTTTTAAACCTGTGTGCATTGTGTACAAAACAACACAATGTAAATCTCCATTTACTTCAAAGAAAATCCCTGTTTCTCCCTATTCTTTCACTTTCCTTCGACACTTTGCCTCGGAACAGATTTCTCGATAATACCCCCTTCACATACACGGATTTTTCTTACGAGTCCTTACGGATCGCACAAACTCACGGATCTTTCATGGATCCTAACGATTTTACCACTTTTACGACCGGTTTAAGAGTTATTACGAGCTGTTTGCGGTTTATTACGGATTATTACGAGTTATCACGATGTATTTACGGCAACAGTTCACGATTTGTTACGAGTTGTCACGGATAACTACGAGCAACTAACGTGTTAGTTACGACCTGTTTACGTGTTGTTATGAATAGTTACGAGTAATTTACGAGTATTTACGAGTCCTTACGATTTTTAGCCAAAAAATAACAACTGAAAATGATGTGTTCGAATTTGCAGCTTTTATACCTTTCCCCAAATCGTAAACATTTCGTAAGCATACGTAAAGTATACGTATCTATTCGTAAAGTACTAATAACTACACGTAAAATGCTCGCAATAACCCGTATCAATCCGTAAAGCTATCGTAAAATGACCCGAATTTAATCGTAAACAACACGTAAGTACATGTTACCATCCGTAAACTGCTCGCAATAATCCGTAAATAATCCGTAAAAAATTGTAAACTAACCGTAAAGAATCGTTACAAAAATCTGTTACGAGTCATTTGCGGATGCTTGCGAGCAGTTTACGAATGGTTACGTGTCGTTGCGAGCGGTTTACGGATGGTTACGGATTGTTACGAGCTATTTAAGAGCTATTTACGGACAAATCAATCCGTGGACAACCGTAAGAAGATTTTTGACATGTCAACAAATTTGCCTATCCTTTTACGGATCATTAAGAGTGTATACGAGTTGTTGCGAGTTGTGACGAGTTATTTACGGATACCAGCGAGTTATTTACGGATGCTTGCGATTGACTACGAGTTGGCGATCCGTAATGGCACAGTCACACGGCCACTTACGGTAGCTGCGGATGCTTACGGATAAAAGTCCGTAAGCATCCGCAAGGATCCGTATCATCCGTAAGCATCCGTATCCATCCGTAATTCAATCCGCAGGATCCGCAGACATACGCAGATCCGCAGCGGAATTTTGAAAATCTCAAAATTTTGCTGCGGATGAAATATACGTAAGCATCCGCAGAATATACGTTATCCATACGCAAAATACGTAACTCATACGTAAGATACGTAAACTCATCCGCAGGATACGTTAGATACGTAACTGATCCGCACACTTTGTCGGGTGTGCGGATGCCTGCGGATACATAGGGGTACGTAAACACTATTACGTAGGAGTTACGTATGTTTAACGTATTTTTGACATATATATTGCGGATCTTACGATAGGACTTGCGGTAATTGCGTATGCTTGCGGATGGGATACGAATATTACGGATGGGATACGGATGTTACGGATTGGATATGTATGTTACGGTTGAGATACGGATAATATGCGGAATTTTTACCTATGTCTTCTTTCATTTCGGCGGATGTCGCCCATGCCAAATGGTCTTCACTTGGGTATGCAACCCTGGATGCTGCCAGCATCCTCATCATTGTCAGTTCTTCAACTGTAGACTTTCACAGGTCACTCAAGATGGAGAGAGAACGCCGCCTTGTGTTGCTGGATTGTTTGATGGCCATCCAACACAATCAGATGCAGATGAAGATCCTGATGGCCAAGATGCAAGCCATCCTTGAAATGAGAAAAGAGAGGATGTGTTGGGTTCGTCACTGGATCACATTGCGACCACACCAGGGTGCCTATGGTAACCTGATGCACCTGCTACGCAATGAGGATGTTCAGGGCTTCCGCAACTTCACCCGCATCACACCTGCCATGTTTGCCGAAATGGTCACCCGCCTCACTCCTCGCTTACAGAAGTATGATACCTGGTACAGGAAGGCCCTTCCAGTAGGCTTGAAGGTCGCCATCACCATGCGCTACCTTGTCAGTGGGGACTCCTACCACAGCCTGATGTACCTATTCTATGTACCCCACAACACCATCTCACTCTTGGTGTTGGACGTGTGTCAGGCCATCTACGCTGAGTATGGCGAGGAGACCATCAGCAACCCATCTACTCCAGAGGGGTGGAAGGGCATTGCCCAGACCTTCTCCGACCGGTGGAACTTCCACCATTGCCTGGGAGCCTTAGATGGCAAGCACATCCGCATCAAGGCACCCGCGAACTGTGGCTCCCAGTTCTACAACTATAAGGGGTACAACTCGATTGTACTCCTTGCCCTGGTTGATGGCAACTACAAGTTCCGGTGGGTGGAGGTGGGAGCAGGTGGTGCGAGTTCTGATGCCCAGATTTGGAACACGTGCAGTCTGAAAGAGGCAATTGACGATGAGAACATTGGAATACCACCAGATGAGCCACTGCCTCATGACGATCGAGACATCCCTTATTTCGTGATTGCTGACGCTGCATTTGCACTACGCACCACCCTGATGAAGCCTTTTGGTGCCAAGCCACTGACCATGGAGGAGAGGATATTTAACTATAGACTTTCCAGAGCCAGGAGATGTGTGGAGAATGCCTTTGGCATTCTTGCAAACAGATTCCGGTGTCTTCTGAGTGCTATGGCACAGGTGCCTTCCACAGTGGAGACCATCGTCCTCGCCTGCCTGTGCATCCACAACCTCCTGAGAGACCAGGCATCCGCTGAGCAGAATGGCATGATGGACAGAGAGGACGACCAGCACAACATCATCCCGGGTGCATGGAGAGAGGGGGGCGTGCTAGATGACATGCAACAGAGGCTTGCTGGCAACTACACCACCAAGATTGCCAAGCGCCAGCGCCTGTACCTCAAGCATTACTACAATGGCACCGCCGGAGCAGTTCCCTGGCAGCAGCGCATGGCCTAAGCAGTTGGCCAAACATAACAAACAGACAAATCATGCAACTCTTGATGCTTAAATTTGACAACAAAAAAATTGAACAAGGTAACGAAAGGATGTAAATTTATTTATAAAATCTGTGTTGAGAAAATCTTTAAAACTCCTATTTCACAAAACAAACGGAGGAACATTGTTTCAAAACCAATTGTTACTTGGGACAAAATTTATATGATTCCTTTTAAATGTTCTTTATCAAGAAAACTTAGATATTTACAATATAAAATTCTTCATAATATCCTTGGTGTTAACAAGTATCTGAAAACGGTTGGTATATTAAATTTGTGTTCTTTTTGTTCAAAACACTCTGAAACTATTGCCCATTTATTTTGGGAATGCCCCTTCAATCGTCGATTTTTAGATGATTTTGAAAAATACACTCTCAAAAGTGAAATAATGTTATCTTTTAATGTCATCCGTAAAATCCGTAAGTCATCCGTAAGTCGTCAGTAACATGTGTCAGCGGGTTGGCGGCGGATGGGTTCATCCGCAGGTTTTACCCGTAACATCCGTAATTCATACGTAACATCCGTAACTAATCCGTATCGTCCGCAGAATATAGGTAACTTTTGCTCAAATTTCCGTATTGGGGTTAAAAATTACGCATTTTCATTATCCAAATATACGCAGGCATCCGCAGGTCCGTAACATGGCCGTGTGACTGTAGCATAAGGACTCGTAAGAAAAATCCGTGTATGTGAAGGGGGTATAAACCACAGAATTTAACCGAATCCTCCCCCCCCCCAAAAAAAAAGAAGTATATTTAACTATAGTTTGTATGTACAAAATGTATCGTTTCAGTAAGCCCCTACACTTCGAATTAATTTCATGCAAAAATTAAATAGATCGGGATACCTTTGAGTTGGATTTCTGACGATCATGATGATTTTAGCTTGTGGTTGGACAGCGTGGATCAGGTCAGCATTGGTATAGTTCTCTTCTTCCCAAGTTTGCCCAAGGTCCCAAGACGTACTGATCGATGCATCGCCTTCCATGGAGAAAAGAAGTAGAGTAAAGATTAGTGAGAAGTGGATTCTGGCTTTTCAAAAAGGGGAGAGGCACGATTGCAATTTTTTTCCTGACAAGCAGATAGACAAAATAGGATTTTGCCTGGTGCCCTCCCCCCCCCCATCACCATGGGATATACCCCCCCCCCCAATATTTCAGGTGGGAGCGGGGGGTGGCCTGTACAATAATCCCCCCAATAATTCACCATCAAAAACAAAAAAAAAAAAATAATTAATGATGAGAGCCCGATGAGAGTAGTTAATGGTTATTACTCGCAAGATGACCATCAATATACACATTTTGCTATCTCATTTTCATAATACATACGTAAATGAGACCAGAGGCGTCGCCAAAGGGGGGGGGGGGTGTGTGGGTGGTGCGACAACCCCCCACCTGTCAGGATATTGTCGGTAAAATTGCGCTGCCGTCGGGAAAAAGGAGAAAAGGGGGAGGGAAAAAAAGAGAGGGAAAGGGAAAGAAAAGAAAAAAAGAAAAGGAAAAGAAAAAAAGAAAAGGAAAAGAAAAGAAAGAAAGGAAAAGAAAGGAAAGAAAGGAAAATAAAGGAAATAAAAGAGAAGAAAAAAGAGAAAAAAGAGGAAAAAGAGGGAGGAGAGGAAAGAAAGGAAAAGAAAGAAAAGGAAAAAAGAAGAAAAATAGAAAAGGGAAACAAAAGAAACGGGGGATGAAAGAGAGGAGAGAGGGGAGGTAAGAGCCTGAGAGAGGAGGAGTGGGAGTAAAAGAGAGAGGGGGTTGTTGGGTGGAGTCGTCTCGTCAAGGGAGCAAGAAAGACACGGTTATGTTGCTGTGTCGGGTCAGCTGTGTCGGTATTCTTGCCCGATCCTCTTGTACCCTATCTATGCAGAAGTTTGAAGTCGGTGAGATGTTTCCCTTCGAACTGTGACTTTTTATCGGCTGTGACGACTTCGAGAGTGACTACAACTTGTATGTACTCGAAGTTTCGCTTTCCTATTATATCAGCTAAAGAAATCAGAGGTTTAACATTTTCGGGGAAACTAAATTCAAACAAGGATTAAGAGTCAACAACGGTACGACGATATCGTTTTCAATTCTCCATATTTTAAGGAAACGCCAAAAATTCCGCGCTTCGCGCAGGAGGGGAAAACTTCATTTAGACGAGTCGAGAACGGTAGAACGAATCGTCTTCTTTCTCTAATAATTGAAGGAAACGTCAAAGTTTCCGCGCTTCTCGCTAAAGGGGGGAACTGAATTCAGACAAATAGGGCTTATCAAGAGTCGAAAACGGTACAACGAATCGTCTTCTTTCTCTAATAATTTAATGAAACGTCAAAACTTCCGCGCGGGAGGGGGAGAACTGAATGCAGATAAGAATTAAGAGTCGAGATCAAAACACCGAATCGTCTGCTTTTTCATAACTTAATGAAACGTCAAAGCTTCCGCGCTTCGCGGGGAAAGGGAGAAACTGGGGAGAAACTGAATCACACAAGGATTAAGAGTCGAGCACGGTTCAACGAATCGTCTACTTTGTCCAATAACTTAAAAGTGCAAAAAAAGAAGTAGCGAGTGGGAGAGAGAGATAATAAGAGACAGAGAGGATATAGGCGCGTAGCCGTGGGGCGGTGGGGGCGGTCGCCCCCCCAAAAAAAAAAAAAAAAACGCCGGCCAAAAAGAGAGAGAGAGAGAGAAAGAAGAAAGGAAGAGGACGTAGGAAAAAAAGGATTAAGCCTCGAGAACGGTACAACGAATCGTCTTCTTCCTCTAATAATGTTATAAAACGTCAAAGCTTCCGCGCGCGGGGGGGGGGGGGGGGGGCTGCATTAAGACAAGGATTAAGAGCCGAGAATAGTACAACGATTCGTCTTCTTTCTTTAATAATTTAATGAAACGTCAAAAGAAACTGAATTTAGACAAGGATTAAGAGTCGAGAACGGGGGGGGGGGGATGGGGGGATATATCAGATGGGGGGGGGGGGGGTGGCCTGTACAATCATCCCCCCCAATAATTCACCATCAAAACAACAAAAATGAAGAGAAAAATTAATGATGAGAGCCCGATAAGAGTAGTTAATGGTTATTACTCGCAAGATGACCATCGATATACACATTTCGCTATCTTATTTTCATAATATACAAAGTAAATGAAACAACCGTAAATAAGACAAGAATAAATTGAATTCTCGCTCATACGGCTTCATCAGGAATTGATGAATTTATTCAATTTGTTCAATCAACAGCATCATAGAAATGCAGTGCGCCAAATGCAAAGACGCAGCGTTAATGCATGCACATCAGACAATGCAATGCACATCAGACAATCCTGGACAGTGTAAACATAGATGAACTCTGTGACGAATTCGTAATGAGATCGGAGTCAAGGAGTTCGCGCGGGAGCGGGGAAACTGAATTCATACAAGGATTTAGAGAACGGTACAACGAATCGTCTTCTTTCTCTAATAATTTAATGAAACGTCAAAGTTTCCGCGTTTCGTGCGGGAAGGGGGGGGGGGGGGGGACTTAATTCAGACAAGGATTAAGAGTCGATAATGGTGCATCGAATCGCCATCTTTCTTTAATAATCTAAGGAAACGTCAGAGCTTTCCGCGCTTCGCGCGAGAGGGGGGGGGGGGGGGAAACTGAATTCAAACAAGGATTAAGAGTAGAGAATGGTCCAACGAATCGTCTTCTTTCTCTAATAATTTAATGAAACGTCAAAGCTTCCGCGCTTCGTGAGGGAGGGGGAAAACTAGGTTTCCCTGCACTCAACCCCCTAGGGAGCTTGCTTTGCGTGCTCACCTACCGCCCCCCTAAAATGAAATCCTGGCTACGCGCTTGGGGAGGGGGGTGCAACCTGCCACACGCTTCTAACTCTTGGTTGCTTTGATCCATTGCCGAAAATATTTTGGCACCTATCATCCCCCCCCCCCAATCGCGGATACAAATCGACACCCTTGCAGCTAACAGTGGAAGTTACAAACTGATTCAGCCGAGGACGCAGGTTCGAAACTGAGTCACGTCTTTTGGATGGTGACGTATACACGTCTGTAAAAACCCAAACACACCACATGCACACACACACTCTCTGTGTCCGTCGCTCTTTTCTATTCTGTTTATTTCCTCGATCACTTGCCAAGAGCATTAATTTTAACATGGACATTTTCCATAACAAGCTGATTTTTTCAGGATAGGTCCAGGAATATGGCTAGATTAACATACTAAAAGTCCTTATAAATCCTCCTTGAGCGTTTTCCGCAATCCAAGATGGCGTCCAAAATGGCCGCCATTTCCTGTTTTTCTCATAAATTTGCAACTAGGTAACCCCAATACAAAATTTAAATGTCTAAATATATGTTTTTTTAGGCATAAGGAACTCAATAAAATACATGTTGATAAATTCTAAAACACACAAGTAGCTATAAACCACTTTAGCCCTTCTCGAAATCCAAAATGGCGCCCAAAATTGCCACCATTTCCTGTGTTTCTTATAACTTTGCAACTAGATAACCTAAATACCAAATTTAATTGTCTACATATATGTTTTTCAGCATAAAGAACTCAACCAAATACTTATAAACAAATTTTGAAACACACAAGTAGCAGTAAGACCACTTGAGCCCTTCCCGAAATCCGAAATGGGCTCCCAAAAATGGCCATTATTTCCAATTTTATCTCATTGTACTAAAGTAGATATGTTATGAATATAATCAAATGTCTAGACTAGAAAAGCACCATTGAAATACATAACAGTACAACAAACTTTTCATTAAAAAATGATTCTCATGCTTAAAGTATACACACCCACGGCCACACACACACACGCACACATATGCTTAGAGACTTCGGTGGTAAGCGATTTATAAGTAACGTTTTATTATTATTCTATCATCCTCAACGATATCAGAC
The DNA here is from genome assembly GCA_035222895.1 of Strongylocentrotus droebachiensis. NCBI lineage: Eukaryota > Metazoa > Echinodermata > Echinoidea > Camarodonta > Strongylocentrotidae > Strongylocentrotus > Strongylocentrotus droebachiensis. Next base: position 23,373 of record JAVYIG010017962.1, read on the forward strand.
TGACATTGTGCAACCGTGAAGAGTACTCAACGTTAGATGGAACTGAAAATGGAGACACATTAGTACCAAGG
>JAVYIG010017963.1:0-23440 GCA_035222895.1 Strongylocentrotus droebachiensis
ACAATTGGCAATATTTCAGGTTTTTAGGGACCATCCATCTCAGTCACTTTTGAGATCATTACATTGGTTTTCTCTGAAACAAACAATAATTTTTAAATTACTCTTGTTTGTCTACAAAATACTCAATAATCAAGTTCCATAATATTTAGATACCTGTTTGAATTTATAAACACCTGCCAGAGCATTGAGGTCATCCAGTGATCCTCTCCGTCTCACCTATTCTGTACCCGCAAATTAGCCAGTGATAGGACATTTACTGTATCTGCTTCAAAATACTGGAATGATCTACCACTTAGGAATAGGCAGTCTCCATCATTTATTACCTTCAGAAAGTCCTTTTTAGCAGTTTGTAGGTGTAAGATTTTTTTTTCTTATTACACGTATGTAATTTTAATTTTCATTTACTGTGAGCGCTTTGGGCCTAATGGGAAAAGTGCAGCATGAGTAATAATACTAATAATTACAAGTATACTAATAATATTAATTATTCAGTAGAATTTGATACACGTTTGTACGTACAATTAATTTTCAAAAGTCATTAATTCATACATTGATGGTACTATCATATTTATAATTACCTTGAGCACATGAAATTAGTAACCATTTTTATTTGTTATTATTTTTCTTTTTTATTTTGATGTTATTTTTAACCTGTTCACATAATTATTTCTATAGTTCACATTCCTTTATTATAACAATTAATGACATAATAAAATTAATGACATTACAGTATAATCATGATAATCATTTTAATAGTAAAGCGTACAAGTCAACTGCAACATGATATATAGGTTTAAATCTTTAATCATGCATTGTATTGCTATGTATAGTGGATGGGCCTAAAGTAATGCTAGGCTAGTTGTGGATAGGCCCTGTGAGTAAATAATTTACAGGCAAGTATATAGAAAAAGAGAATAGTAGAAGGGAGGAAGAAGTAATTAAAGAAAGGGTGTAAAGGAAGCTTTATGAAATGGGAAGAATGGAAAGGAGAACATGGAGAATATTAGAAGACAAAACAAACACTGTCACAGGAATTGGTACGCACAGCAACTAGACAAGGCGAGAAAGGATGGACAAAATAGTTGTTATTGTTATTGTTGAAATTAATATTTCTTAAGATAAAGAGGAATGGCATGGTAAAAAAAATAAAACGGCAACAACATTAAACAAATAAATATCCTACCTCGAGGAGGTGTTCATGAAGATCTACCACATCATGTCGTCGAAAATTTGCAAAAAGCTTAGCAGTAATGGCAATGTCTGCAAATCAAATATACATACATGTACATGTATATTAGTGTAAATTTTCTCAACATAAAATAGCGATGAATTCATTTTCATTTTATCCTTAGATCGAGAGGAAGGACTTTTCACCACCTCTCCAGGTGTTCCCTTTAAAACGTCAACGAAGATACCACCGGAACCTACTGAAGTTGAAACAATCATTTGGTCAATAGTTGTATCTATCCTCCTCATCATCATCACATTGTGTCTTGTTTACAAGTACCGGAAACGTAAGCACATTATTTTTTATTTCCCGCTCAAACGCTATTTACATTGACTACTGATGTTAAAGGGACTTTAACATTGTTTATGAGAGAACATGGTGTCAAGGTAGTGACTTCAATGCTAGATGCACAATTAAAGATAATCTGAAAGTTTGAGTGAAAACAGACCATTATTATTGATATAAATAGGGAAAATTCCAAATTGGTTGGGAGAATTTCGTGTTAGAGGGTGTCGCACAGTGGCGCCTTTAAAAAAAAGCCGTTGATATCTTTTGTAGTTCGAGAATTGTCCAGGATGTTTTGCCTGTTAGAGGGTAAGTACAGTAAAAGGAATTTAACAAGTAACATTTCATTAAAAAAGTTTTGTCATCAACCTTCAACAATGTTACCGAGTCACTTTAAAGATACTCAAGCTTGGATATATAGAGGCAGCACACTGACACCGCCATAATCTCCCGAAGGAAACTCAATGTGTACATCAGAGCGGTTTCGGAGTACCGCGCGTATAATAATCGTACATAATACAGTCATAGCAAGTCTGCATGAACATTTGCAGTGTAGGTATATGGCATACAAAGTGAAACCATGTACGTGTACGTTGCGTGCCTGCTAAACGCGATCTAACACCGCCCGGACATTGACCATAATACATAATATAATCTTGAAATTCCAATCATATATCAAATAAACTTCGCAAGATTAAATTGTAAATAAATATATTTTACAGAACTATGATAATGTGCATCCTTAGATGTTCTTAATTAATCACATATCAATAAATATGATATTTTGAAACTAAATTACAAATCAGTCAATCGAAACTCGGGATAAATCGGGCACGGCACGACTAGACTCGGTCTTTCGTGAAGTAGGCAAGTTGGCGATCACAGCATAACTTAGCCAACGGGTATTACGTTCTCGTGCGTAAAAAAGTTCGCAAGATGGCATAGGTATCGCACGTTCGTGTGCTGCCCTCCATATACCCAAGCTTGAGAATCTTTAAGATATTCATGTTTTTTGTGGGATTGGACACTTAAATCAATGTTGCACTCAGGATTTTAGAAAACAGAATATAAATTCATATCAAAATTATTTTCTAGGAAATTAAATGGAAACTACAGCAATTGAAGCGTACGGAATTGCCCAAATGTAAAGCTTATACAACAATGTTAACAATGTTACTATGTAGACATAGTTAGCTATATTACCAAAGTCCCATTTTTATTTTTAACATTGAAACAATGATAATTTATTTATTTATTTTCATTTTAATTAATTAGAACTACATATTTTTATCTTTTGGTTAATTTACTAGTCAATTATTTAATTACTTAATTAATTTATTTTTATTTTTTATTTTCATTAGCTTTATTATTATTATCATTATTATTATTATCTTTTTTTAGGGGGGATGTATTCGCAGGGATATATATATATTTTTTTAAATGTTAATAAAGGGGGCTTCAGACCCCTGGCATACGCACATACATCAGATCTGGATCAAATCTGGCATAAGGTATTTTGTTTAAATACCAACATTCATGTCAAATAGATACAAAGAACAGATAAACAATAAACATACATGTTCTGCAGAAAGGTAGCTAACGAAAATAAGCATAATGCTAATTAAAGTTAGTTCCATCAACATAAATGTAACTACTTGATACATTTTGCTCCTTTTTTTTTGTGTGAATTTTTTTTAGTTTAGATCGCAGAACCGCATCACATTTCGGACAAAAATTGAATTTAAACTGATCCTTATACCATGAAATGTTCTTTTTGTTTTAGGAATTAAGGGAGCAAAATTCATGAGACATTGCCTAAGACTGGTAAGAATGCTTTAAGAATGGTATAATTTCATTTGAATGATAAATTGATTGTGACATTGTTAGGAAAGTAACACAAGGTTTCAATTTCTGAGACGACCTGAGACGATCATACAATTTAATTAGATAAAGCTCTCTATTTCAGCCTTTGTGTCAATGAATATAGGTCTCATTAAAATTCAATTGGGACAAAATTCAGCCGTCCAAAATGGCCCATCTGAACCGCTGATTAACAAAATCTTATAATTATGATATTTTTGCAACCATTATATCATCTTTGATATGTTCTGGGCCTCGCTGTTTCATGTTGGTAACCTTTTCATCAATATTAAAGATGGCAACATCACTCTACAACCATTTAAATCAAGGTTCCAATAGTAAGTTGTATGCAACAGGAACGATTAAAAGGATCTCCCCTGATATTCCGGACCTATTTACAGGAATGTGTAAAGATCAGTGATTTTAGTTTGCGGTAGTTAAGCACTGGCGGACAGCAACTTACAAGTTTGTATCATGTTCATTGTTGGTATAGGAGAACGAGGTTATATTACATGTTTAAATGGTACCATCTATTTTTAGCTGCAAATGGTTATAATTGATTCTTCTGGAAAATCTACAAAGATCTTTCTGACGAATTAAAATAGGGCTTGAGTCAGTAAAGTCGTTTACCGCACTAAGTATACTGTAAATTAAATATATATCAAATATTGTTTCAATTATAGCCACCTACAGAAAGCCCAGCAATCATCAGCGACCCAGCCAATATTTCATTGAGGCCTCAAGATAGTACCACCTTAGTTGACTCGAATTCTCCTTCTACTCCACTGATCCATAGTAATACACAGGTATGTACTTAGGTAATTTCATCATGTTATGACAAACACTTACTTCTCTTAAATAAAATTAAAAGATATTAAGTAACATATACTGGGGTTGAAATTAAACAAGAAACGTTGCTGTATCGCTGAAGTGAATCCTTTAGGAGTATTAGATCAATTCTTTTAACAAGACAAGGATGTGCCACAAATATCAAAATTTGAGCAAAATAACAACAGTCAATTTTGTTTTTCTTCACATAAAAGTGTAATTTCTTCAATTGCAACGGAGTGGTGCATTGAGAATCAAAAAAATCAATGCAGTCATGGGTAGGACATGTCCTGTTTCGAGTGTCTTCAGGTGGTTGAGCCATTCCATATTGTTTGCCTTATGTTACAGACCCCTGGAACCGGAGAAAAACAACTGCCGCTTGTAGGACCAGTGCTTATAGATGATCTGTATAACGGTGACATCTATGCGTCCGTCAGCTACGATTCAGTAAAGAAACGGTTGAAAAAAGTGGTACATTCTCTTGTAGAGTTGTTTGAATGTGCACTTCCAGGTGATGGCGGATATTCTGAATCTCTAACGAAGGTAGCGTCCCCCCCCCCCCCCTAATCCAGCACTATCGATCAGTTATTGTCATATTATCGTATATTGACATATATCCCTATCGTTGAAAACTAACACTCGATAACAAAGAAAAGAGGAAACAGATCATAGATTTCCTGTATAGATTTAATTGTTAAGTACAACAATTAATATAATATTTGGGCCTCAAGTCGGCTATGAAATGATAATTGGTTAAATTTTAGGTATTCTTTTCAATATGAATTTGTATACATGTGAGTTTATCTCATCACATTTTCATTTTTTTCTTCATAGATTATGAATCAGCCATTACTATAGACCCATGCTTATCTTTGACACGGTCATGATATATGATTTTATTTATCCAGTTATTTAGCAACTGACCCATAGAAATCTACCGGCACGAAAAAATATAAACGAGTAAAGGATTATGCACCATGGTAATTTGGAAAGCACATTCCTACGTTTGTAATTTGAAACTTAACATGCACTTCCTCTGAGAGTTTACCGTTGCAACTGTCATCTCATATTCGCCTATTGAGGTGAACTATTAGAAAGTGTATTTTTCGGCTATAAATATATTGTCACTATATTCATAATGGGCGTAGCTCCCCAGCCAAGTTAGCAAATATGTCATCCTATCGACGACATTATTGTGCCCTTAATCTAATGGTTGCAAAAAATTGTTAGCCCACATGTGACAACAATTTTATCCTTTTTATCTTTCTCCCTATTGCTCTCTATACTTTATCCCAGTACGTCTGCAGCGGAAATCGGTGCGTCCCACCTTTTGTTCTGGAAGATGTTCGATATTTTCTTTATCAACTAGATCACATTTCTGTTGGCCGTAAAAGAGACGTATGTGAAATTCTGCTGACAATGCCCGAGAACCTAGATGTGGATACATCCTTGTCATACTCAAACAAGGACATCGTAAGATGCAATCTTATTTTCTATATCTCTAAATATTGTACATATTTATTTCACCCCAGGCTAGTCTTTGGAACTGGAATATTTTGCCAACCATAGACACTGCACAGTCGTGGTACTTTCCAACCTACTGGAGCTAAGGCCAAGTAAAATTGACTTTTTAGTTTCTCGTCCGTAATTTTTAGAAAATGAGAAGGGGGTGGTTCATCTTTTTGATATCTGATATCATCAATATAAACATTATATTGGGGTCATTTTAATGTTTTTGTTTCATTTAATTTTTTTCCTTCAGATTGACGGTATTAAAGAGGCTAATAAAAAGTTAAAATTCCTATATAGCGATTTTGTTTGTTTAATTGTCCAGCGATGTAAAGACAAATTTCGTTACACCATTACGTTGTCAACGGAAAATTTGATTTCGTGTTGATTCTCTTTTTAAATCTCCTCCAGTGCAGAACAATATCTTATCGTATATCTTATATTTATATAAACGTGCATAATAGTTGGGGATGTTGAGGCAATATAGAGGCAGTTTCGTGCAGATTCTTTTAAAAGCACACAATTTTGCCCGGAACCATACTACTTTGATTTTTGACAGGGGCCAAGAAGGGCGTCCCCTGGGTCGTCATTTTGATAGAATCCAGAATGGCCACCGTTTGAGCACACGGTTTAAAAAGATATTAAGATTTGTGTTAATTTGTTATTTATTTAATTTCCAGTTACATGTATAACTGACAGCGCAGAGCATATAATATGAAAGAGTTACAATACGGTGAAAATGCCACCAGCGGACGCCTGGAGATTACCTTAAAAAAATTCCATTCTGTCATGAGGTTCTCCCTGTCCGCTGGTGTTACATGTGAATCGATTTAAGAAGTACCGGTAAAATAATAGAAGTCAAATACATCCATCAATCATAATAATTTAAAGAAACTTATAATTCTTTTTAGAAAGATTGCATGTATGATGAACTTTGTGGCATGAAGAAAAAACCAATCATGTACGGCATGTCAAGTTAACAAACATAAAGCGCAACAAAAATAATCATAGATTTTTTAAATGACCTAAATAAATTGAGATAATTATTCAAATCAATTTCTAACACTTATCTGCTAATATAACAAGAATAAGAAATATTCAATTCATGGACAATGTAAGATGCTTAGTTGAGTCTTTTATATGAGAATTAACATACATTTCGATGAACATAGTTTAAGGTACATATTTTCATGGTAATTTTACAGGTAAATTGAGAGTAGAAATAAAGTAGAAGTATCTATATGCAAGTAAGTTTCAATACAGTTCAATTCCATAACGATTACATTACATATGGAAACGTTTGCTTGTATTTGTCTCATAAAAGAAGTTAACCCAAACTGACTCCCACACGGTGTTGAGTGCTCAGGGGTCACAGGCCACTGGCTTCATCGGGCAGGTAGTTCCATTATGTTAATGGGTAAATTAACTATTACAAAATAAGGGGACACATTACATTGTACAATAGGGACACACATCGTTTTTATTGTGCAAAACATACTCTTTTATTGACTTACTTATTGCATGAAACTATAAAACCAAAATGCATTTTGTATTCTAACAATAACCTGGGGAGGAAGCATTCATAAATTTGAATACATATAGTTGATAACGACTCCGATGAAACTATAAAACCAATATGAAATTTGCGTTCTGGCAATTGGAGTACAAAGAAAGATAGCAGGTGAATGAAATGCTTCAACAACACAAACACCTGGGAAGCTAGGAAGCATCCATAAATTTGAATAATTTAGTTCATAAACGACTCCGCATGTGGACGTTTGTTGGAGCAGAAAGCAGTGGATTATTAACAACACGAACCCATTTAACAGAATGTTGGAACGTAAATTAAATTTGGCGCGGTTGGAAAATGCATCTTTCTACCCTGCGACTTTAATGGTACGATCCAGTAAATTAAAACAGTAAAATGGCTCTTATTTTAAAATTACTCATTAAATAAAACCCAAAACTTCAGTGATATCAGAAAAAATATGTTATATCTTACTAATAATTAAATAAGATGTATAAACATTGTGAAAGTGTCGCATTTTACGATAAAAGACACAGATTTAGCGAAGATGACGTCATTAGTGCGCTTTCATCAGGGAATTCAAGGTCAAAAGGTCAATTCAGACGCTGATAAGTTATTGGTCGAGCCTTTTTGTTTCCTTTATTCCGACAAAATTATACAATCAATCAAAACAAGTTTAATACCAGAATAAAGCTAACGATTAGTATTTTCATTAACCGCTTGCCCCAAAGTCGCTTGACCACAGTGAAACGAGTGAGAGCTTGCGAGAGCGGCCAAAGTGTGATTGAAACTCGCTATTTGCTCTTCTCCAACGCAAAAAGAGACGAAATTGTGCTGGATAAATGTATTTTTTCCGACAAAAGTACAGAAAATTTGCATATGGTCTTTTTATATTATACTTTATGAAATGTTACCCGAGTGACTCCAGGGCGCCCCAATGCTGGAAAGAAACGCACATTTTAGAAAATTTCACTTTTTCATTGAAAAATGCTTATTTGTTCTATGCACGCAAGTCAGATTGAGCGGATGATACAACGTTTCCATATGGTTGAACATAATAATGTTATGGGGCCAATAACAATCATATACGGCATGAGAAGACAATCAATAAATCCAGGGAGCTGACACCTCAACAAGTGCATCAGATTATTGTTTTCAAGTTCAAGTTCAAGTTCAAGTTTTATTTATCTTTCTTTCATAACACACATTAAAAATATGACATATATATAACAAGTTAACAGAATATAGCGTTACAATAGAAGGATGAGGTGACCTTGATTGAAAGCAAGGCTTGGGAATTTAAGGTCCCTCATGAGTAGCTAATGAGCATGTCCTAACAGAACAAACTCGTCAGATAAGAATAATGCATAATTTAAATGCTTACAAACTAAACTAACTAAACAACTGAGAAAATATTAACATAAATAAATATAATCTAATATACTGACTACTACATAATGGCTATAAACAAGAGAAACATACAAATACTACGAGCAACAGGACTGAAACACAGACAAAAACTAAACAAGACAGACAAATGAATATATGTGTGAATTGGGAGTAGAATTAAGCTGACCTATATAGCAAATAATTTTCTTAAATATTGATAACAACTATAAATCTAGACGATATCGACTCAAATAAAGTAACTTCAGTTTGCACTTAAATACATAAATACTGACCGATTACGCTATTGTTGGTTCAAGGGAATTCTAAAACCTAGGTTCAGAGGACACCAAAGTAGTGAGGGCAAATTGCGTCCTAACAAGAGGTAAGTGATATGCTTGCGCCTGTTGTGTGGAATAACTATGAACTTGGATATTTTACTTAAATATTCTAGCCAAGGCTACTGGCAGTAAACCTGCACTAGAGTTGTAAATAATAAATATCTTCAACTTTCAAAACACTACTATTATACAAAAAGAACACCTGTATGCGAAAGATAGTGAGTATTACAAACAATTCGTATTACTCTTTTCTGTACCAGTAGTAATTTATCCATTTCAGTATTGAACAAGTTGCCCCAAGCTAGCACACCATAGTGCAAATATGGCAAAATTAAAGTTGCGTACAACATACGTAAAATATTCAGTGGGAACACAGATTTAAATTTTTATAAATTACACCAGTATTTCTTGACAATAATTTACAAAGTTTACTAATATGGTTCTTCCAATTTAAATGTTCATCAATATGCAAGCAAAGAAATTTAAATGTAGATACCCTTTCAATACTAACACCATTGGACATTACATTTCTAGGCGATATACTCAGGGAATTACTAAAGAGCATATAGATATTTTTAAAGATTTAAAGACAACTTGTTTGCATGAGTCCACAAAGTCACATTAGTCAATTCAGAGTTTACAGTCTGCAAACAAGTTTGTGGATTTCTGTGAGAGAAAAATACACTCGATTCATCTGCAAATAAAATGAATAACAACATATTTGCGGAAAGTTGAAAATCGTTAATGTACACAATAAACAAAAGCGGTCCTAGAACGGATCCCTGTGGGACCCGACAAGTGATGTCCCGCAAATCTAAATCAATTCCATTTAAAGTAAGTAGCTTCTAAACAATATAGATTTACACTATGTCGAACTTAATATTGTTATTTCATCGATGTGGTGTCGAGGAGCAAGCCCCCCCCCCCCTCTGGTCGCCATTCTGGTAAAAGCAAAAATGTCCGCCATAAAAGCTTAAATTGCATTTTTCAGAACGAGAAGGCGTAGAATATTTTTCCTGTAAATACGAGGTTCGCGGGTAGGACCCCATTCTTCTATTCAATATAAAAAAGGGCACCCCTGCGATCGCTATTTTCGTAAAATCCAAAAGTGGCCGCCATTTGAGCTCAAAGTCTAGTAAAATAATAAGATTTTTATAATTAATAATGTGGGATGACAAGTACAAAGAATATAGTAGTGATACAATTTCATTAATGTGATATCGACTATTTGCCCTAGGTTCAGTGTAAGTGACAAAAATGGAAGACAAAAAATTGTTAGCCTAAGGCCTAGATAAAAGACCTATCAGGGACCAGAAAAGGTAAGGATTCTTTAAGAAATCACACAATTTTACCCACAGGCAGGCCAGTTATGCGGCATATTCCAAAAATGTCCAATTTTCTAAGTGCACTTTAATTTATAGAGGCACCATTTTCTATTTATTTGTTTAGAGCCCAAGTCCATTTAAAAAATAACTTACTTTCAATAGAAGCAGAAAAATCAGACTAACCAATCAAAAAAAGTCTGAGCAAGATCGGATAACTAATAAGAAAGTTATGAATTTTTAATGACATTAAAAACTTTGAAAATCACTAGACAAATTGGCAACTCACTCATGGGTCTGTGACGTCATGTCCTCACTATCCACTAATTATTTTCTTTATATTTTCTCCTTAAGAATCTTATTTCTTCACACCAGCATCCATGTTAGATCAATAGTAATATGTTTTTGTGTGGATGCACTAATATAGAGTATTTTTTTCCAGCTAAATCATGAAAAATGTGAATTTTCATAAACTATTTATATAAAAATCAATAATCATGAATATACAATATTCAGCAAATAGTATAAATTCTTCAAAGTTCATAAAATATTTTGTGAAACGTCATGCACGCAATATGATACAAATCATATAACCTGGGCAAAGGTATGGGGAAATTAAGTTTTGGGGAATAAAATGGGAAATTAATTGGATTAAACCACATAGAGCAATTGATAAATAGTGAGGACATGACGTCACAAACTGACAACCATCTTGGCAATTTTGTTATTCTCATTGACATTGTTCCATAGTTTTACATACTTTTTCAAAAATGCATAACTTTCTTATTAGTTATCCGATTGTGCTCAAACTTTTTTTGATTGGTTTGTCTGATTTGTTTTGCTTTTTATTAAAGGTAAGTTATATTTCGAGTGGACTTGTCCTTTAATGATCTCTTTTCGCTTAGGTGTTCCCATTTATACTTCTTCCCTTTGATCATATTCATCTTATCTTATCCTTTCTGGGATATTTCTTCAAATCGTAATAATGAATGTCTTACAGCCAAAATATTGTTCGTGTGAGTGTTTGTGTGTGTGTCGGTGTGAAGCATTCACTCGCGTTGTTTTCAGTTATGACACATCAACGATTCTCCCCATTAGTGCCTTCCATTGATCATTTGCCATAAGCAGAAGGCATTCTCGTTCAGCTTTGTTTTGAATGCGTTTCCCTGCCTATGGCCTTCGCATTCTCTTCAAGAACTGTGCGTAGGAAGATGCGGGGGTTTCCTTGCTAGTTTCTTTCATCCAGCTCCCTCCTGAAATACCCAGCGATAAGCTAACATATATCGAAAGTTGGAGAATATGGCCCATAAGTCACCATAGTGATTCAGTAATGCAGAAGTTAAGTGATCCGAATTGTAGAGCACTTTGTTGGGAAAACCATGTGGCCGCCGAATACCAAGGAGATGCTGCTATTGCTTTCGGATGAAAGATTCTGTTTTGTCTGTTAGTTCTGGGTGAGACACAAACGCATTATACAGCTGAATATGGAGTTCTATACTAATGTAATGATGTTGCAGCCACAGTGGTCTCACCTGATGAAACACTGTTTTTGGTTAACTGCCTGCTGTTAGCGACATCCCCACCACCTCAAACTACTCAAAGAATCAGACCAAGTTTCTTTGTCATTCCCAATCCCCCTTCTCGGTGGCCTAGTTGTAGTATAACCAATGGATGCTCAGTCTTAATTGGGCTGGCGTGATAGTAAAATGCTGTTGGGCATCCCAATGCTGTCCCCTCCAGTGTCTGGAAAATGCTCATGAGTAGCTAACAATTTCAACAGTATCCATTCACGTTACATCCAAAGGAATTCCATTATCTCTGAAGTTTCTTGTTCTAAATGTTTGGATAAAAACGAGGCGCTCCGGGATACACTACAAATAGTACTGGAAGCAACCTGTCCCCTTGTAGGGTGCCGATAGTTCTAGATAATTTATCCATTAGAAGAATACGGATGATGATGCATAGTTCTGATTTGTCTAGGAAGGTCTCAAGAACTTCCATTAAGCTGACACTAGTATGATTTGGAGCCATATAAAAAATCTCAGTGTACTGGAGACAAAAATTCAGCGGTAACCAAACACAAAATCTGCTGTTATCCAGGTTTTCTGCAGAAATGCTTTGGTGAACTAGCAACAGACTCAATCATTATTTAGCTTCTTCGTTGATGCCTCCACTTCCTTAAGCTGTATAGGAACCTGAATAGGATGGGACCTCCTTCATAGGGGAGCTTTATGTATATCTTTATGTGGAATTGGTTGCTAAAGCAAGTTTTAAGATGTTTCTCAGAATTGATGTTGACATCAAGTTTTGAAAGAACATTAGTATTGTATTATCTGACATCGAAAAAACATGGCTTAGCATTAGTATAGTGTTGGTATTCTTTTCATGAATTCCTACCAAAAAAGATAAGTACATAAGCTCACCAGTGACTTGATGAATGACTCTTCATTCGATCTGCTATGATAGTATCAAATGTGGGAATCAACAAAAGAACTCATTTGGAGCCCGGAGGCGTATGATGTCAATATAAGGAGGCGCGATAGCTCAGTTGGTAGAGCAGTGGTCTCGTAATCCGTTGAACCGGGTTCGAAACCAAGGCGATGCGCTAGTGCCATTTCGTAAGGTATTAATCCTCATTACCAGGTCCCTCGGAGAGGACCTAAAGCCGTCGGCCGTCTGGTTGCTTACTAACAAGCGTTTATACTTTCTTAGCAGTCAGGTGAAAGAACCACCACCACTAATATAATTATCATGCATTAAATATATACACAAACATTTCCTTCGATAGGTGTCAAAACGCTTATAAGAAATGAAGCGACCGCGTCCGTGAGGCCCCTACGAAACGCGTCAAAAGAAAAATGCGCTTGAAATCGAAAATCCTCCTCGGATAGCGCAGGCGATGAATGTTCTTACGATGCAAGAATAAATCCAATGGATTAAATCTACGTGATAATTCCTCTTGATGATAATTGCAGCTGATAAAACATGACGTAGTGCAGATGAGTTGTAATATACAGTTGCATGTGACTAGCAGAAAAATCTTGCTTCCAGTGTGAAGTTCTTCTGACAAGATCGAACACATTGGAATAAAACTTGGAAATGTGTGTCTTGTCCTTTTTATCCACACTGTCTCTTTATTGGCTAGATGTTGTCATGATACAAAACCATCTACTGCTATGGGACAATATTGAGTGTATTTCAACAACAGGTGAGCTTGCCTGAGTTGAGTCAGGGTAATAATAAATGCGCCTCGGAATAGAATTTCTAGATAGACGGCGCTATAGAAATGCCTATTATTATTATTATTATTATTATTATGTTGAACAGGTTGACCAGCAGTAAACAAAAGAGACTTTTTCAAAAGGAATTGCTTGTCTGTTGATTATGAAAGGCAAAAGATCAGGGGCCCCTTCCTAGAAACGTCATAAGTCTAACTTCTTGACTATCCCATTGAAACGCGTGTTTATTCTATAACACACGTTTCAATGGGATAGTCAAAAAGTTAGACTTATGACGGTTTCTAGGAACGGGCCCCAGCTGACAAATGTAACAAACTGTGATGAAGTGCACATGTTTTTTTTTAGAATTGATGATAAAATTCCGCTACATTAGTATTTTGGGTCTTATATTTTGAACTACATTACTATCTAACTAGGCGGTTGGTCACATTGAGTGCATATGGCAGCCACTAAATGATGTTAGTTAAAAAAATAAATATGGAACTACTGTAGCTACAAAAAATCTTAACCTGAAGATCCCCTACAGGCCTTAAAGAAGGGTCACTAGGTAGCCATGTAGGACATCCCAGAGTAGCATGTTCCTGTCAATACATGGCCCTTTATAGTGAGATCCTAACATGTTATCAATAACATGGAATCATAATTGGATTTCCTGATACTAAAAATGTAAAAAAATGAAAGGCACCCAAATTTTATTAGCATGACCATTACTTATTCAAAGGTAACTGTAGCTCTAATGGCGGGCAAATTGGATTTCTTTTTAAAACAGAAAATATGGCCTTGGGAGGTGGGGGGGGGGGGGTAGTGCATCGAACAGATAAAATGAAATCAGAATCCGATAATCTGTACCAGTAAACACTACCGTTGTAAAAACCCTTTCTGTTTTGAAAACCCACTCTCGGTTAAATAACATTCGTTATGGATGTTAACAAAATGGTAGCCCTTGACATAAAATTGATGAAAAAACATCAGAATCAGATTCTCTGTATCGTTAACTATATAATCTTACAAAACTTCATGATTCCAGAACTTTTCATTTAAAAAATACTTGTTCACTGACTTTGAGCTTGTACACCTATTTTGACGGCCATATTGGATTTGACCGAAATGGCTGCCTCAGGGGGCACTCTTCTTGGCGCCCTTCAAAAATCGAAATCGTATGGTATAGCCAATTTGTGGGCCGACTTTGGTGAAGTTGAGAAGAATCTAAATCAAAAGATCTTTTACATTTCCCACCTTATAAAATCAAAATCAAAATGGCAGCCACAGGGGAACCCTTCTTATCATCAAATGGATGGGATAACATCATAATCAGATTCATTAAGAATTATACCTGTAAACCTCATATTATAGAAATCGTATTATTCTATTAGACCACAAGGTTAAATGGCGCCCATTTTGTATTTATCAAAATTGTGACATCGAATCGATGAAATAAAATCAGAATCAGATTATTTATACCTGTCAACCCCATAGTTGTAGAAAATTCCAGCTCAGATGGCGGCAATTTGGATTTGACTGAAATGGCTGCCCCAGGGGGCACTCTTCTTGGCGCCCGCAAATATCGAAATAGTATGGTATAGCCGATACGTGGGCGAAATTTGGCCCTTTGTGAAGAATCTGAATCAAACTATCCATTACATCACCCACTATATACAATACATATATCATCCTAAATTTGACGTTGACTTCTGATTAAAATATATTTGATGTCGCATGCAAAATTATTTTTGAATTTCAATGGAGAACATATCTCTTCTTATTTTTTCTTTATTGTTATTTTTCCAAATAATTCCAAAAGTAGTCCTACATGGGTTTAAAAGAATAAAACATGGAATATTTAATAGCTTTAATTTTTTTAATTTCTTACTTCCTATTCAGTTTATGAAATATGATCCGGATAACCAGGAAAGTGCAGTCAAACGCGAACACCCTGAAATGACTTCGATGTTAAAAAAGCAGATGAGAACCATACTAAGAAAGTCGAAGATGAGAGACGCTGCACGTAATTTCATCTCTCTGATCATATTAGGTGCACCTGTGGGAAAATTAGAGTCTGCATCATTCAGCCAACAGGCCACCTCGAGTTTTAATCGATCGGCTAATACGACAGAACAGGTTTGGACAATTGAATTATAGTATAGTCATGTAAATTAGGACTCCAATTGTGACACCGTCATCTGGTTAGCACATATTGTATTTTTCGAAATTTCTATTACAATTGATATGCGATCGAGAGATGATGATAGCATTTGTTTGTCACTTTTCAGGAGACCAGCTTCTCGTCAAAAAGGGAAAGGGATGAAGACTTAAAACGCGAGGAAGATAACCTTATAGAGTTTTGGCTGAGTAAGGTAATAAAGCTAGACTCGGCAGTCCAGAGGAGAGTCTCAGATCAGCTCGATCTCTTTGATCATGATGCGGATAGTTCCTTCAAGGTAAATCTAATGCGCTTTAATCAATGTACGATTAATACAAACAAAGGCATTCAAAATATTGTCGGAAAGCAGAATAATGAACAAATAGGGAAGTGCTTGTGGCAGAAATTCTGAAATAGTACTCTCGAATGTGTTTTCCTGTTTTCTCCCAAACCAAAGGAATAACAAAAATAGAATAGGTGAAGAAATATTGAATGCTTAACAATAATTTCAAAGAACAAAAAACAATAATAATAACAATAACAATGACAATAATGATAGTAATGATAATAATAATTATTATCAATGTTAATCGGAGGGAATATAGTAACGCTGTGCCGACCGTCCTTCCTTCCGTCCGTCCGTCTGTCCGTAACAAATCTGGTTTCCGTTCGATAAATTTAGTAATGTTTGATGGACTTTAATGAAATTTGATATGGTACATGGTACACTACATAAAACATATTCTTTCCATTTTTTTTTCTTCTGAAAATTGCCCGGGTGGGGGGACGGGGGACACCCCACCCACCCCTCGGAAGAATACAACCCTATATAATTCGTGTCCCAGTTCCCCAGAATTGACGCCCCTACTGACAGTATTTCACATGTCTTTCCTCGCTTATGAGAAAAATTCCATCTGTAAGCCTGTAATATTTAAATGGAGCTGGTAGGGGTATGAGAAGATTTCACATCATCGTGATTAAGCAAATGTATCTTGCATTAAAAAGATACACATCACGTTGGCTTACTAAGATAATTCAGCCCTATAGATGTTTTGATAGGTGGCATCCTGAAATCCTTTTAATGAGAATGTATATTTTTAGTGTACACTTTGGGAAGACATGGACTTTATACACATTGTTTGTTAAAAAGACAAAACATCAAGCCGCACACAACATAGCTCAATGTTGACGGCTTGACGGTAGGCACTTACATACTTGATGGAACCAATGGCATCTTTACGAAAGAAAGTGACAGTAGTTAAGAGAACGAAGTCTTATCTTTCTTGCTTCTTTTTCTTTGTTTTTTCTTTCATCCTTCGTTTCTATCTTCATTCCTTTAACAAAAATTTTCCTTCCCCCCTTTTCTATGTCGTGAAACATATTATGGGGCCATCAGAGCCCATCCCCACTAGTACGCCATTGCCTAGGTCTTTGCTACCTCGTGCTACAAGCTTACCTTTGATTTACAGTCTTAATCCTAAATGTATCTTGTAACATCAGATAAATCATTTGTCCATTGATAACAATTATGTTGTCTCGTGTTTCACAGGACAATACAATGCCTCGCCCAGAAATGCAAAACGACGATGAAAAGGAAGTAAAGAACACTAAACACAACGAGAGAACCGACCTGGTGAGTTTTTCCTTAATTTTGTTTCTCGTCACCACGTATTAATTTAAAAGGTGATGGTATCTTCCTTTATCTGTTTAAAAAACTTTTCCATATAAACTTCCTATTATTTTTATAACACTAAGGGAGTACCGATGCATGACCCCTGAGTTTAATCATGTTAATGTTCATTTATGTTTACATTATGTCCTATTGTAAATAAGCAGTTTATTGATCATTATATAATGGTTTCAGTCATTAATTTTTTCAAACACATATGTCTATTGTATTGTATTGTATTTATTTTCCGTCAATTTAAAAACAACAACAAATATACATTTACAATCATAAAAACACACTTTAAAAGGGAGACGGAATAATGGCCTATAAAGCGTTGTTAGCATAACAATGCTGTTTATAGAGGGGTCCCTATAGTCATAACAGACTACAGAAATAAGGAAAACTTACAACGAAAATAAGAACTAACAATAATGACATGAGCGAATTGGAGTAAAACAAGAAAAGGAGAGAAATATTAACGATATGTACAAGAGGAAAAGCTCAGCCAGTAGGATAGGTGTAGGGAATACAAGACTCTTAAGGGAAATCAGCTAAAGAATATTAAGGCATCAACTTCAGAAAAAATTATGATTCACAATGAATACCTGTAACATTCAACTTTATTCTCCCAAGAAATCAACAGTGTCACACTCCTAGTAAAGTTGTAAATTGTATATTGTATAACGGGGCCCTGCTTATTAAGGGTATCCCTCCATTTTTATGTTTATATTATTATTTGAATATAATGTGTCAATACCATGTTATATATATTTTCTTTTTTTAAAGATGGAACTAAATTGAATTGAATTTAATTGATGTTAGATATAAACAGTTAATGACGTCAAGACATAATTTCGATATTCGCTACACTGTAGGGAATAGTAACAACTTCTTCCTCCTCTAAAAAGAGATAATGAACACACTAACATAAGGTTAATAATTATGTTGTAAAACTTCTCAACACATTGTGTGATCTACTCATCTGAATTTTGATTTCATTAATGTTTTATTTATTTATTAATTTTTATTTATTTATTTATTTATTTATTTATTATTATTATTATTATTATTATTATTTATTTATTTATTTTATTTATTTATTTATTTATTATTATTATTATTTTTTATTTTTTTTATTTTATTTATTTATTTATTTTTTTTTTTTTTTTGGGGGGGGGGGAGAAAGGCTGTTGAAATCCATCCCTTCTCAACCCCCCCTAATGCCATGAGTGACATGTCCTTAACCCGAAAGTGGACAATGCAGCGTGTATTGCGGGTGTCTGTCTCGTATTCCGTACACAAATTTTGAACAAACCTTTCCATTTGAATGCAAAACCATGCTACTAAGTACACTGACTACACGCCAGCCGCAAACCGGCACAGCGGTTTAACCAAACCTGAAACAAGCTAATAAAACGATAATTTCAGCTCACCCCTATAATTTCAACTTAAACCAACATGTTTACTGAAATGTTGTTTTTTATATCGATCACCTTTTCATCGATTGATAACCTTATCTTATCAGATTTTAGATGTTTTTTCTGAAAGAATTCCCACTCAATCGAATATCCGAAGCACTGGCAGGTTTACTGATAGTCGCTTGCACCGTATGGGGATTTTTTTTCTTCACAAAGGACCATGTGCATCAGTGTTTACGAGATCTTATTATGAAGCTCTCTCGTATTCCCCACTGTCTATTCCGTACATCTACCCTAAATAAATACAAAATTAAAATAGCTAACATAGGTTTTATATAAGATACCTAAACAGCTACAAGAAGTCTGGAACAATATTTTTCAAATACTTTCTGAATGTTTTAACAGTTTGAAGTAAATTTGCGGTATGAGGAAAAGCATTAAAGGTAAAGACCCGTAGTGGAAACTACGGGTTTCAAACAAATGAAATGGAAGCTCTTTTTTTCCCCAATCATGTGAAAGAATATGTTTTGACTAATACAAGTCATGATGATAACAAATTTGCCGGGAACCGCCTACTAATTTATATATTTGGTAAATTCGTTTATCTATTGGACTGTGAGATCGAGATAAACGCACGTGTCGCGCACGTGTGCGTAGTCCCATATACATCTTTCTGTGTACAGTGCTCAAGTTGTAACTTTACGAAGACTGGGCCAAATTTCTTATCATTTTGATGATTCCAGAACCTTGCAGTACACACCAATACTTATATGCTAGATGATCAACCTTTCCTGATCGATTCCACAACGTTTCTTTCACAATGCAATCGCATGACCATAACTGGTCTTTATCTTTAAATTGAATTGAGCTACTATAGTTCGTCGACGATTTGATTTGATTTGATTTTCTTCTGCATTCATGTAAGTACACAGTTTTTCGATAACAATAATAATATAAAGTACAATAAGTATTCTTCTGACAATGAATCATAAAAAGCAAATACATATTATGTGTGTATATATATATATATATATATAAATTGTTATTTTCAAAAACGAAATGATAAATTGTCATAAATACTAAATTTCCTCAAACATTATAAAACATTTAAAATTATTTGCGGAAGGACTGTCATTGTAAGCAGATTGCTTGATAATACGACAGCCCCAGACAAAACTCATGAAATGGATTACATATTTATTAAGCAGAAACGGATAGGTAATTGAAAATACAAATGTTGATTATAGTGATATTGACAATGCAGATGAGGATGATGATAATGATGATGATAATGATGATGATGTTAATGATGATGATGATGATGACGATGAAAATGATTGAAATGAAAGGAGAGATGACATTATGATGAAGACTGAAGAGTTGACACAGAAATTTTACCTTGAGTATTCTGATAATAACATCGTTTTAACTTTGGCCTTTAATGATTTAATAGATTCTGGGAGAGAGTTCCATAGGTCAGGACCATGGTGTCTCATGGATCTATGGGCAATAAGTAATTTAGGATTCACTAGATGAAAATCTTAGGGATTACGGGTAGGGTAAGAGTGAATAGCTTTATTCATAGTGTAAAAGTTTTGAAAAAAAGAGGGAGCATATTATTAAAATAGTGAAACATGATTAGTATACTTTGTAGCGAATTCATGTCGAATACTTTTAGGGTTTTCCAGTTGGTAAAATATTGGACTTGTGTGAGATAAATATGGTGAGCCAGTACATATATGAAGGGCTTTTTTTAGCAGCAAATAAATATAGTTGATTTTGGTTTTGGCGCTGGTGGCCCATATTACATTGCAATATGTTATATACGGTAATATCAATGTTTTAAAGCATAACACGCGTATAACATGGGATTAATTTCTTCAATTAATATCATAAACCAACAGAAATAGAAGTAGTGATATGTCGTATATGCTCATTCCAATCTAGATTTTCATCGATAATGACACCCCATAATTTGGTTGTTCCCTTTCTTTCGAGAGGGACATCATCTATAATTCTGTTGTAAGGAAAGTCAATGACATAAGAATTAGCGTGCTTAAAATACATGACATTCTTAAAATTTATATAACTTATTGCATGAAACCATAGAGATAATTTTGGTTACTCATTATTAAGTGTATTTACTAAAGTGTTTAGATTATGATGAGAACAGCAGATATTCGTGTCATCAGCAAATAGGAAAAATGATCATAAAGGTTTTGTATTGGTTAAATTATTGATATAATATAGAAAAAAGCAAAGGGCCTAAAATTGATCCTTGAGGAACTCCACAATTTGTAGTCAGGAAACTAAACAAAACATCATTATACATTACATATTGTTTTTTGTTTGATAACTAGCTCTCAAACCATGACAGTGCAACTCCACGAATTCCATAACAGTAAGGCCTTTTAGTAAACTTTGGTGGTCCAGTGTATCAAAGGCTTTTGATAAATCCATAAATACTCCTATTACATGTCCTTTATTGGCCATAGCATTCGTTATTTTATCATATAATTGTACTAAAGCTTGGTCACTGAGTTGAATATCCAGTTTTCTAAAACCATATTGATTTAGATTAAGGAAATGAAAAGTATTTAAAAACTTATAACGCCTATTGTAAATAATCTTTTCTAAGATATTGGATATTTGAAGAATAGAAATAGGCCTGTAGTCAATAATTTCGTGAGGATTGTCTTTTTTTTAAAACAGGATTTACCTTAGCAATTTTTAAGGACTCGGGACGTTTCCCGGCATTAATTGATAGATTAAAAATGTGAGTTAAAAGACAAGCGATAAAGTGTATGACGTGTTTAAAAAGGAAAGCACTAATTCTATCGTTACCCTGTGATTTATTTAATTTTAGATTTTTTTGTTATTTCGATTATTTTATTAGGATCAGTGGGATTAAAAAACAGTGATGATTTTGAAGGTTCGGGAAGAAATGTAGTAAAATTGTCGTTCGGTATATTAAGTTTATTTGCTAAAATAGGTTCTATGTTTACAAAATAGGAATTAAAGGTATCGGCTACATCTTCAGACTTTATAACTGTATTGTAAAATTATCACAATATCACAACCTGCCATGCCCTCACTTATGTGTATTATTTGTATCCCTGTGTATATTATCATCACTCTTATACTTGACTATTTATAAAGTTCGTATATGTTATAATTACAATAGCTTTTTTTTGGTCAAGTTTTGTGGCTGTTTCTACTCATTATTTATCACATCGTTTACAATTTCCCAGTAGGGCGTTGTCCATAATAACTGCCATTACTACCCAATATAACTAACCCACTGATTATTGACTTGAGGAAACTCAAGTTGCTGGACGAAAAAAAAACACCAACGCTTAGAACAAAGAGTGGGTAGATGAAGACAGAGTTACTTCACGAATTGCCCCCGATATGACTTCATGCGGGTGGGAATATATGGATAAACGCTTTATACTCTTAAAAAGAAGTTATCGTGAAGTGAAGCATTGTCCATTCAAGAAAAAGAAATCGCTAAATCGAGCTGCTAGTTTCATTCATTCAGGAACCATAACCTGTTAAATCTGTATGTCCTCTGAAATCAAAAGCGACTCTTTCTTCCATGGAACAACTGAAAAAATATTCTAAGTACATCTGTTCCTATTGACATGTACCTTACCTTCTAAATAATTAAAAAGGTGGCAATTATGCACCTCTTTAATATAAAAGGATTCAATATCAACACTTCTATACTTGTGCTCAGTATAACCACAACAGTAGTGATAACCTAATAGCAATGCGGTTTACTCTTTAATTACGAGGAAACCAAACATTCCAGTCAAGCAATACCACTTAAAATAACAGTTATACTACTACTACTACTACTTCATACCAATGTTGATAATAAAAATAACGATGGTAATAATAATCACATTAGTAAACTAATAGCAACATCAACAATAATAATCATACTAGCAGTACTACTAATAATGATGATAATTACGATAATATACATGTACTTATAATGATGATGATAGCAATAATAATCATGATAAAATGATAATAAATCTGTTATCCCAGGGAAGCCTCATCACCATCAACAGAACTATGCTCGTCTTCCGAAGGGGGGGGGGGGGGGGGGGGGGGGGTCCTACAATTAATATTAACCCAGCACTTGTTCGGTACTTATTTACACCTGGGGAGAGAGTGGCAGATGCAGATGAATGTCTTGCCAAATATGACATTGCAGTCAAGAATGTGCTATGGTTTTTGTAGTACATTTGGTAAATTTCACCCAATATTGGGTTAAATTTTAAACAAACACGCATGTTCGCTTTTGTTTTTTACCCAGCCTGGGTGAAATCTTACCCATCTCTTTTTAGAATGGACAGGTATATATTTGATGTTTCATTTCAATATAAAGTAAGAACTAATTCGTCAGATCAATTGCATGTGATCTCAAGCGTTTGCCTCTAATTATCTCCAATTCTAAATTAGTCCAAAGAATCACCTGCTGCATTTTCCAGCAACCAAGCCACCGGTGAGAAAGATGAAATTCCAAAAACATGTACGAAGCACATTTGGAATGGGAGAAAGGAGGTACGTATGTGTTTTTCTCTTCCCCTTCCCTGTTTGTCTTTCTGTCACGTAGAAGTAGAAGTAGTAGTAGTAGTAGTTGTTGTAATAGTAATAGTTATAATGATAAGAAGAA
>JAVYIG010017964.1:0-23439 GCA_035222895.1 Strongylocentrotus droebachiensis
CCTATTCTCCACCAGGCGCGGAAGGTCTTGTAACGTCGCTCCTCCCTGACCGTGCCATTGGACCGTCCCTCTTGCTCTTCCCAAATCTTGGTGGTTGAGCATGTTCGCCCTCTGCTTGGCACGTCTGACCAAGCTGTCGCCTACGATCCAGATCCTGTCGCCGGTTGTCTCTGAAACAGGATGGAAAAAACTCCCCAAAGTAATGTGTTCTATATTCATATTCATATCATCATACACGTGGGCTACTTATTCTCCCACTTATAATTTACTATGAAAATATGTGATAGTAGGTTTCCATTAAAAGGAAAAAGGAAGGAATAATCGTTCCTCTGTGTTACATGTAAAACCTAGCAGCGATGGGGGTTACGACAATATTAATGATTGGGGGAGCCTAATCAGGATAGTAACTCCTGGTTGATCCTCCAGTCCCATTCTGGTTATTAACATGAGCACTTCACATAATTGATCTGCACATTGTATACTTTGTGTCGTGTTCAACTTTTTATTGTATTATAACGAATTAGGTTAAATAATTGTATAAAATTATTACTGCTTTCCCGTTTGCCCGTTAGTAAATTAAATCCAATTTGTCATAGTAATCTCTATTAATGTAATGTTGTGGCCTTATTGGGAATTAATATTGCATAATTTATATGGAGCGCGTTAATATCGTAACATATTATGCTGTATATAAAGTTATCATTATTATTATCCTTATAATTATTATGTTTATGATAACGTTTATTCCTATCAATTTTAAATTGCACCTAATATTTAGCGGATATAACGCATATACACAAAACTGCGCCACCTTCCCATTACCATTATCTGTTCTGGGGGAACGCCTTTCAGGGCCACTATAATTGCCGCTCCGATTCGAAAGGAGTATGTGCCATATTGGCTACCACTGTACCCGTTGTGCTATAGGGTTCTCTTCAAAACTGAACTAAATTAATACCTAATTACAGGGGCCCCATCACGATGACAAAATAACGGACCATCTATATCAGGTCTTACACGGAGGTATGCTTTCATGGCTTTCACAGGGCACTGTTCATCTGTCCCATTGCTACCGATATTAATCGTAGTTCCTTGCCCGTATTGGTCGGTTTTTAAAAATCTAATACGTACTAGCAGGCTTCCCTTCGGGCCACTGCAAAATTTGATGTCATCCCTCGCTATGACCTTATTTAAATCATCGCCCTTCCTTTGAATCGTGAATTCTCCCACTCTCAAAAACCCAAAAAATGCTAATAAATATGATGCGTAAAACATCATTGATTCGTAATGAAAATAGCATACAAAATATAATATTGGTATAATTGTCTCTAAAAGTTCCCAAATTATGGGTCTTCTACTGTCTACCATAAATCTGTCGCGCCTGCTCCCTTCCTGCATTTTCTTAATTAAAAATATTTAATTGGGTCCGCCCAGCTGTACATATTGTATAAATATGATAACGCTGCGACATGCTTTATGATAATTAATAATAATTTCCCATTAATGGAGAGGTGTGCGATGAATGCCATAACCTGTATAATTATTGCAGGCCATGATGTATTCAATTGTCTATTCAATCGAAACTCTTAAAATGAATCTACAGCACTCTAATATGCCCGCTGTAATCCCTCTGCTAAAAACTGTCCTAGTAATCTATATATTTCTGCTGCTAGGTCAGCACTATTCCCGTAAATATGCGACTTAATCGGTCTCGTGCTCCTGGTGCTAATTTGCGGAATCGCCCCATCTAAAATCATGAAAGGGAGTCGGCAACACCATTGTCAAATATATATACGTAAACTGCTTTATAAACAATATTTTTCTTTAAGCAGATCAACACAAATTTACGTAATAACTCCATTATTTTCGAACATAATAATGTCTGCTTATTTATTATAAACTTCACTAACATATTGTCTGTATCCAAAACTATTCTCCTATTCTGGAGTTCCTCCCCCCATGCAGCGATGGAGAGTAAAATGGGTATCATTTCTTTCCATGCTATTAACGTACCCTCGATAATTTCGCGCGACGACCACTTGTTATTAAACCACTTGCCTTCAAAATAGGCTCCGAAACCAATTTCCCCGCTAGCATCAGTGTACAAAACGTGGTCGTTATCTCCTCCCCACCCTTCCTGGGGGATGACTGATATGCCATTATGGTGGTTCAAAAATTCGAGCCATATAATTAAATCAACTTGGGCCCCCTCATTCAACATTATACTGGTACTTTTCACATTTTTCCCTTTTATTAAATCTATTAACCGTCGTAAAAATGCTCTGCCCGGTCGTACAGCTCTGCAAATAAAATTCAAAGAGCCAATCAAAGATTGAATCTCTTTGACGGTGGCTGATTTATGAGCTAGCGCCCTACCGATTTTCCGTCTTATTTCCACCAATTTTTCTTGTGGTACACGTACTTGCATTAGTACTAAATCAAGCTCTAAGCCAAGAAATATCAATCTAATAATAAACCCTTCTAATTTTTCTTTGGCTAGGGGGACGCCTAGTTCTTTGCACACTAATATTAATGTATCAACAACTTGTTTACATGTTAATTCTTCATTTTGTATTGAACCCACACATAAGAAGTCATCCACATAGTGCACTATTTTGTTGGAGCCAATTCTTTCCCTAACGCAATATTCAATAAACGTAGAAAAAGATTCGAAATATGCTGGGGCACATCTGATACCCATGAGTAAGCATTTGTCAATATAATATTTGCCGTCAAACTTGACCCCGAGCAATTCAAAATCATTTGGATGAATCGGTAATAACCTAAATGCCGATTTAATGTCCTCTTTTGCTAACTCGGCACCTATGCCTGCTTCAACAATTAATTCTGTTGCTTTATCAAAACTCGTGTATTCAACCTTGCAAACTTTATCCGGAATAAAATCGTTTATTGAAACCCGAGTGAGTATGACAAGTGGTTAATTAAACGATATTCGCCCGGCACCTTTTTGGGCACCAGTCCAATAGGACTCGACCGTAATTTATTTAGTGGCCTAACTTCAAATGGGCCTAAATATCTACCCAATTTTACCTCTTTTCAATTTTTTTTTTCAAATGCTACTAATTTGTTATTTTCCACTAATTTTAAATTGGGCATATCAGCCGGCATGCGGGGGCCTGTGTAATTTAATTTGAAGCCTTCAATAAAGCCTTTTTTCAAAAATTCTGCGGCCTCCCTGTTAAAATACGTCTTTAACATAACTTTTAAGTTCTCGGTTATAATTGGTGTTTGTGCTAAAAACATTAAGTCACTCATCTGTTGCGTTATGTTATTATCTTCTTTCAAATTGCCATGTATATCTTTATTATTCTTCTATATTTGTTCCCCATTTCTGGAGGTGCAATTATTTGTTATTGGGTTTGATGGCTTTGAAATTTAACCGTTGGACTCCAGTGCAGTGGATTTTCCCATGCCCTTTGTTACCACAAATGGTACATGCGTGTGTAAAGCGGCATGCCTATCTAGAGCATTGCCCTGACCGGTAATTAAATTCAAAGCATTCTCCGCCACGAAAGTTTTGTGCCCGAAATGGCGCCCTTCCCTTATTCATATTGGGTGTGAACTTTATTGTGCTCGACCCCCGGGGTGTGGCCCATTCCCGCTTGGTTGCCCACGATCCCTATTGGGTTTGGGGGCGGTCTTGTATCCGCATGTTTCGCGGAGATCCCCCACCTATTACGTGAAGGAGCCACAATTCCCCATCTATTGATGACCACAGCCCGCCTTTTCTGTGCATGCGATGTCGAAATTCGATATCGTAGTCTCTCCAACCATACCCATAATACCGAGAGGCAGCAGATCGAATTAATTGCCCATATTTCAGAAGCTCATGTGAGCGAATTAAATTGGCTTCTAAATAAATACTGATATATACAAAAATGCATCGGTCCACCATTCAATGGACACGATTTTATTTTTATTAAAGGTAGCGAATTTCAGCACTAACCTTCCCCCTTCGTGAGATATTGCTAAATTAGGGGCTTGTTCGTCTACTGCCTCTAACATTAATTATATTGCTATATTTTGTGTCTCAAGAAGTGTATTGAAATCTACATATTGCCCTCTCCATATTTTTTCCTTCATATTGTGGTGTACTTTAGTCCCCAGTCTATCAGTGACCGAAAACAAGGGCGACTGATCTGTGTTATATATGTGTGCACCACTGTGCTCCCCCTTGTATCCCAGGCAATAGCGCCTGACTGAATCGATTGCCCGACACTGCTTGCCCGTGTGGGAGGATGGGCTTCATTATCCCTCAAATTATGACTAGCTCTAGGCCTAGTGTCACTCTCGTTGTGTGTAATTTGTAATTGAAAGCCAGCGTATAGGCTACCGGTGTTTGGTACAATCGAGGGGAAGGAAACCACCAAGTTGCTTTCCCTCTCGCTTCCAAGATTGTTAAATCTATGTCTTGTTGTTTCACTAAATTGTGATATTTCTGGTAAATGTGATTGCATAGCTACGTCTACCTCACCTTGCATTGGCTGTGCATGTGAAGGCGGCTGGCTTGATGACTGGTTCGCTCCAGTTGTCTCGTTTCCACTGTATTGTGGTCCGTCAGTCTCCGGAGCCGGGTTTATGCTGGTTGGGGTTACCGCTCGAGTGCCTCGCCCGTTTTGGCCGCCCCGCCCGCCGGGGAGTTGAGGTGCCGAGTACGTCTTGAGTGGTGTCGTTGCTAGACTGCCTTAATCTTGTAGACTGTCTAGGCCTAGCAATCTTTGGTTGGCGGGCCACCCGGCTCTGGCTTGATTTCCGCTTTCCCATCTTTCGATATACTGGGATTTCCTCTCGTTATTTAGACTTATCTGTATACTCAATTGTAGAGCCTTCTCGAAAAAGGACTTCTCCGAGCGGAGATAAAGTCGAAAGTGAGAAAATCTTGCACACGGCGTTCCCACGCTTACTGCGCGCATAACTCCACCGTTGTAGATTCACTGGCTGTGCGCATTTTCGGTTTCTTTACAGAGGTAAATTTCACATGTCGCTGTCTCACAAAGGCACCGCTTAAACAGCTGTAAAAGGCGCGCGCTATTTCTGGCCTATGCCAGCAATTGTTTTGTCTATCCTTGACTCTCCCAGAATGACTCTGATCATTTATTATGATCACGTTATTCTCATCATTTGATTCATTGCCTTCATTATTCAGCTCCTTCTCTTGTTGCTATGGTTACAGAATGGGGGAACGATAAAGATGTGTCATTTGATTAGGACATTACCTGTGCTAATAAAGTCTATGCAGGCCATCTGTACTAACCCCGATAATTTGTTTTTTTTGCTTTTTTTGGTTTACCCTAGGTAGCCTTATCCGTATGAATCTGTTCTTCCTGAGGGCCCTGCAATGATATTATTACCACGGTTGTATCGTTGTAATTTGGATAACGATGGGGGTTAGGCATCGTGTATGGTCCAGGGATGAAGTTTGGAGTTCAGTTGGTGTACTAGTATATTGCATGCGGATCAATTATCCCCATGGCATGTGTCGCCAGACAATGTGTCAAACAACTCATCTATTACTATAATAATAACTAGATGGAACTTCGACTGCGCGCAGTCGAAAATGATGCCTCCGTCATAGAGCAAGTTTACAAACCAAAACAGAAATCATTTTTCAAATTCAAGTTTCATTGTTATCCATTAAAGGTAAAGACCAGTAATGGTCATGCGATTGCATTGTGAAAGAAACGTTGTGGAATCGATCAGAAAAGGTCGATCATCTAGCATCTAGCATCTGCAAGGTTCTGGAATCATCAAAATGATAAGAAATTTGGCTCATTCTTCGTAAAGTTACAAGCACTATACACAGAAAGATGTATATGGGACTACCCTATCTCTCTCACCAGACCATGAGAGAAATAAATTTACCAAATATATGAATTAGTAGGTGGTTTCCCGGCAAATTTTTTATCATCATGTATTAGTCAAAACATATTCTTTCACATGATTGGTAATGAGAGCTTCCATTTCATTTTTTGAAATTGGGGCGTTGCCAATACTGGTCTTTACCTTTAACAGGTTCTCAGAATATCGTGGTAACAAGCAATTTCTCATATGACCCTTTGATCTTTGACCTCATGACCCTAAAATCTACTCAGTTCATTGGCTCTGCAAGATGTCCTGAGTTAAATAGTAATCCATCTGTCAGTTCTAATGAGAAAGCGTTCACAAGCTATTTTTGCATACATAATGAGCCCATGACATTTGACCTTTGACCTCATGACCCAAAAATTTACTCAGTTCATTGGCTCTGCAAGATACATACATGATCTAAGTTTGGCAGGAATCCATCAATCTTTTCTAATGATAATGCCTTCACAAGCTATTTTTGCATACATAATGAGCCGCATGACCTTTGACCTTGACCTCTTGACCCCAAAATCTAATCAGTTCATCGGCTCTGCAAGTAACATACATGACCTAAGTTTGGCAGGAATCCATCAATTGGTTCTTGAGATAACGCGATCATGAGCTGTTTTTGCATACATAATGAGCCCTGTGACCTTTGACCTCGTGACCTCAAAATCTAATCAGTTCATCGGCTCTGCAAGATACATACATGACCAAAGTTTGGCAGGAATCCATCGATTGATTCTTCAGATAACGCGATCACGAGAACGGGACGTACGGACGGACGGACAACCCGAAAACATAATGCCTCCTGCTACTGCGTAACGGAGGCATAAAAACACGGTGCTTATAAAGCGCTTTCCACCAATGTATCAACGCACTATTATCATTATTATTATCTATTATTAAAAGATGATGACGGGGATCCTAATCAAATGATTGGTTGAGAGCGTACACGTGACCAGGCATTTATTTTGCCTAACACGTAATTTTGATAATGACCGGTTATTAGTAAAATCATGTTATTAAACATCATTTTATAAAACAAATAATACATAATCTAATAAAACTAATCATACACGTCATTTTTTTCGGGCAATAGTAAAATTACCCACACTTGGTACCTTCAAAACAGTCCAAACACCCTCGGCTATCGCCTCGGGCGTGTTAGACTGTTCCAAAGGTACCTTGAGTGGGTAATTCTTACTAATGCCCTCACTGCAGCTTATTATTTGTATACTATACCTCATGAGCTTGATAATCCACAGCTCTTTGTTCAGTTTCATCACCTGGGTCTGGTACCGCTTGCTGACCCTAGAAACATGAAAGGAAAATAAACATTCTAATGAAAAAAGGGCCTATTAAATCTCTATCTCTATCTAAGTTCGGAGGTTGATTGCAACATCTCTCCATTTCACTCTATCTTCTGCCATTCTGGTGCACTCTTGCAGTTTTAGTCCACTCCAGTTCTTGACATTCTCTTCCCAGTTGATTCTGTGGTCTCCCTCTTGGTCTAGTTCCTTCCACCCTTCCCTCCAACACATCAGAGACTTTGGTGCTTTTTAACATGACCAAAGTATTTGCCTATTAAATAATGGTCATTTATTGTTAGCATTATTATTATTAAGTATCTGGTGTCACCTATGCCTAGGATGCGAAAAGTGAAATAAATCACTGTAACCCACGGGTCTCTCCCCCTGTATAACTGATTGGGGTGTGCAGGTGGACCTTTTTTTTATCAGTTGGCAGTCTATTTCTATTCTTGACTACCTTTTAAATGAATGTAAATAAGCATTACCTGATCGTTTTCACTGCTACTTTCTTGATTAGGATTTTCTCCTTCACCTTCTGGCTTTTCTAATCCTATATCTCCTCTCCCTTTATCTGGTATTGGATTAACCAATCCCTAAAAAATAAAAAAATAAAAAAATAAAAAAATAAATAATACAATACACAGCATTCTGCGGATAAAATACTCGCCAGGGTCCTGACAGAGTTGCGACTGATTTGGACTGATTACAAGTCCCCAAATCAATCATTACAAACTTCTATATCTTTATAACAGGATTGCCATGAATTGAAACCAAACATCACAGTTAAAGACGGGCTCTGGACCCCTTTGCATAAACTTAGCATTGATGGTAACTTTGCCAATTTCGGTTTCATGGAACCTTGATTTGATTGGCCGTTAAGAGATGTTGCCATGAAAGTTAGTATTGATGACAAAGTTACTATCAGTGGTAAGTGGTAAGACAACACTAATCATATTGGGGCACTTCAATAAATTATTTTCATTTATTAACATAGTAATACTAGGAGCTATCTTCACCCGACTAAATGCTGAAAATATACCTGAATAAGGAAGTGAAATATTACCTGGTCTTGAGGCTGCTGTTGTTGTTGTTGTTGATCAGGCTCATTTTGCTGGAACTCGTTTCTTTTAAAGGTGTTCTGCTGCTGTTTGTCCTCTTGGTTCTAGTCGGTAGAAGAAATAAAAAAGACACAAAAGATGAGCCTATAAGTAAAGTAGTGCATAAAAGAATTTTTAAAATTTTGTTGTTGCAAGGTTTAATTTAAACCAGGCGACTACTTTTAAGTACCTTCTCTTTCTATTTCTCTTAAGAGTATAATTACGTTGTTGAAAAAAGAAAATATTAATTATAGAATTCATGAAGTTAGAAATTGTATAATCATTCATATTCTTAAAGAGGGGAATAAAACATTAATATACTCACAGGGCTAGAGAGAAAGAATGGCAATGGTGGGATAAAAAGCACTCACAGTTTCAACCGGATTGCCGTTCTGATGGTAGCGTTGTTTCATAAGTTCCTGTTGCCTGAGTTTGTCAAAAATCCTCTGCCCTTGGTCACCACCACCCCCTGGTTGCTGCTGTTGCTGTTGTTGCTGTTGTTGTTGCCGAGAATCAAACTGTGCCTGGCCTTGATTGTTGTAGCCACCTGGTTGCTGTTGATGTTGCAAGTCAAGTTGCTGCTGCTGTTGCCTCAAGTTCTGTAATGCCTGCCTCTGCTGTAGAAGCTGCTGGTTGTTCTCTTGTTGTCTATATGTCGGTTGTTGCTGCTGTTGCTGCTGCTGTTGTTGCTGCTGCTGTTGTTGCATGAACTGGTTTCTCTGGCCACGTTGGGGGAAACCTTCAACACAGGCAAGACAAGATAAGTGGTTATGTCAACTTATCCTATGAAATCTACCCCCCTCCTACATGTTGTGATATGTTTGAGACTTTGAGGATAGATTGTGGCATCAACACAAACCTTCAAACCTACAGCCCTACTCATCTTTTGATACCAAATTGAAAACATTTGAGCCGACGGTTACTATGCGGTTTACAAAATTGCTGCTCTGTGTCACTAAAAAAATGAGTTTCCCATATATCAGGACAAGTTCACCTACATCTCACTGAAACGCATGTGGAGTTTAAAACAAGCGTTTCAATGGGTAGTCTGCGAAATTGTAATCACTACAGTTCCGTGAAATGCTGCCCTTGTTTTTGGTTTTACACTATGTTATGATGAACTTTTTCTTCATAAAAATCATTGTTACCTGGTACTTGTCTATTCAGCTGAATGGCTACTTCTCCTTGTTTTTGCTGTGGTTGTTGTTGTTGCTGTTGTTGTAGCTGCTGCTGCTGTTGCCGCTGCTGTTGCTGAAGTAATATTTGTTGTTGTTGCTGCTGATCCTGTGGATTCTGTTGGTCTTGCTGGTTTCCTTGCGGGTATCCTCTTAGACTATCAATGTGTTGCTGCAACGGAAGAAAAGGTTAGCTTATCTTAACTAAATTACATCTTTACATAATGTTTGAACAGTAAAACTTTACATGCACAAATTAGTAGCTTCAACTGATATACCTGTTATAGAGATACATGTACATGCATATACATGTATATCACAAATTTAATTACACTCTACGGGAAGATGCAAGTTGCGATTAGACTACCGGTAGATAACACACTCATATATGCCTTTACATGCACAGCAGGTCAATTCTGCATGGCTTGTGAAAATGTCAGTTGCATACATACATGTAAGTCAGTTGCAGCATAACATACTGCCTTTGATGCACAGGTAGCACCTTAAAAAAGTGTCACCATTATTAATTTCATTCATTTTGAGAAATTCACTGTAAATGACCGTCAACAGTTTATTTAATGATGTAATCAAGTTGATTTATGTTGATTAATGTACTATTATCAGTCTCTTTTTTTATGTAAAACATTATATCATGTCTTGTGTGGTTTTGAATAAATGAACTTGGACTTGAATGAACTAAACTGGCAACCAAAACTATTGCCTAGGTTGCCCAAGTGGCAGCTCAAATGAAAAGTAAAGTGAGAGTCCTGTTCTTGCAGGCCTTCATATAAAATCCCTTTTCCGCATTGCTATCTCGGCCTTAGACATTCAATGCCTTTTATTCTATGATTTTCCAGGTACACGTTTGCAATATCTTCAATGTTTTACAGGTACACATATGCAATGTCTTCAATATTTTACAGGTACACATATGCAATGTCTTCAATATTTTACAGGTACACATATGCAATGTCTTCAATATTTTACAGGTACACATAATATGCAATGTCTTCAATATTTTTTAGGTACATGTATGCAATGCCTGTAATATGTTAAACGCATAAGTCTTTTGTCTCATCAATCGATTTACGTCTCTGTAGATCAATGACAGATGGCTACAGCTTTGTTACCTTATATTGAAGGTTTTTCTGGGATAGGTCCTCCAGTTGAGCCTGCAACTGGGCATTGTTGGTCTAAAAGAAAGAAAGAAAGAATACATACAAAATAGCATTAATTCTAAGAAGGCAAACAAATATTATGTTTTTCTTCCATTCTGTTTTTTAAAGGTATAGGATTGTTTAAATGTGGGCGTTTCCAGTTCAACTAACATGACCTTCAGACTTTTTAAAACAAATTTATCAGTTTTCAGCAAAATCAAGTCATCAAACATATTTCAGTAAGTAAATACCAGGGACACACATGACAAATTTTTCTGTACCGGTATTTATCAAAATAACTGAAGAGAAATTAAACTATTTGTAACTGTAACATACACAACACTAAATGGGCAAGGTTTTTTTGTTGTTTACCCTTACTTCGACTGCGCACATTCAAAAGTGATGCCTCTGTCATAGAGCAATTATAGAAACCAAAATGGAAGAAATTTTTCAAATTCAAGTTTGGTTGAAATCCATCAACAGGTTCTCAGAATATCGTGATTACAACACTATGAACATGACGTACAAAAAAAGCGGACAAAACATACAGTTCCTCAGGTAGACAAAGGAACATCCCTTCATGCTATGATGTAAAAAGTGAATATGCATGTGACACCTGTTCTACACATTTTTACATAATAGCAGTGAAGGGATGTTCCTTTGTCTACCTGAGGAACTGTATATTTTGTCCGCTTTCTTTGTCAGCCATGTTCATAGTGCAAGCTATTTCTCCTATACATGTATGACCCTTTGATCTTTGACCTCATGACCCCAAATGCAAGATACAACATGTCCTGAGTTTCATGGTAATCTGTACATATGTTCTAATGATAATGTGATCACAAGCTATTTTTGCATACATAATGAGCCCTTTGACCTATGACCCCAAAATCTAATCAATTCATTGGCTCTGCAAGATACATACATGACCTATGTTTGGCAGGAATTCATCAATCGGTTCTTGAGATAACGCGATCACAAGCTATTTTTGCATACATAATGAGCCCTGTGACTTTAGACCTCATGACCCCAAAATCTAATCAATTCTCGCTACCCCAAATAGCGATTCTGCCGAGATCCGGGGAAAATCCTGAAAACGCGCATTGCATTATGGGATAGCTTTTCGACATTACAGCTTCCTGTGCAGGCGCTATATTACTAGGCGCGATAGCGCAAACGTAAAACACAACGTGTATGCACCGAATATGTCGTCTGCTCGGTCTTGTTTTTTTTTCGCAAATATTTCAACGTTTATTTGAACATTTCATTCGTTGTTTTTTGCGTCTTTTGACATCAGTGACGATGGTTTTCTTTTGTGAGGCTGCACAGTGCTGGGCTCATGATTCCAAGCGTAAGAACCCTGATTTTAGCGTGCGTGAAAACTCTGCACAGCGGGATGGGACTCTATACCGGAAGTTGTAGTGACGACCCGAGAGAGTGAAAATTACCTTGTCTCGCGAATTTCGAGATTTTCGTACCTATTTAGGGTAGCGAGAATTCATTGGCTTTGCAAGTTACATACATGACCAAAGTTTGGTAGGAATCCATCAGTCGGTTCTTGAGATAACGCGATCACGAGAACAGGACGTACGTACGTACGGGACGTACGGAAGGACAACCCGAAAACATAATGCCTCCGGCTACTTCGTAACGAAGGCATAAAAATTGTTCTATTCACACAATTTACTGCAAAAAAAATTAATATGAAGTGCTTGTAGCATGATATAAACTTCAATCTTATTGATATTAAACCGTCAAATTTCTGGCAATGTGACAATGATGTTTCGTCTTCCTCTTCTTCCTTCCCTTCTTCTCCTTCTCCTACTTATCATTATTATATTATTTTCTATACTCTTTATTATATTATTTTCTATACTCTTTATTCTATATTTTCTATAATACCTTTTAAATTCAGACCTACTATATTGTGTTACTCAGTACGGTAGCCTATTTACATACAAGCTACTATGCTTTTTATTTAGGCTCCCCACATTTTACATTGTTTTACATTGCCTGTCATATCTATATATTTCGAAACTTCATACTTATTTTCTGTACATTATACTTAATTTGAAATCTTTAAAAATGTAAAATGTGGAATAAATAAACTTCAAACTAATAGGTGGAATATTGGTGTTATCATCATGGCTGTACCTGGTGGGTATTGATCTGCATGGCGTAGGATTCTATTTGTTGTGCTAACTGGTCTCTGTCTGCTTTTGTCTGCCCAAAATCATTCTGAAAGAAGGAGAAAAAAAGGAGGGGGGGGGGGGGACGGTAAACGTTGAGCAATATCAGACATTAAGTTATAGTGTAAATCAGAGATAACAAAGATGTGTACCTACAAGTAGATGTATTATGTATATATTCTTGAGTAAGCTGATTCGTCATTATAATCATCAACAGCATTATTTTGATCACCACCATCATCATCATCACTATCATAATTATTATCTTCATCATCATCTTCAACATCAAAAGCATTATTATGATAATCACTATCATCATCATCATCATTATCATTACAATCATCTTCATCAGCAGCATTATTATGATCATCACTATCATCATCATCATCATGATCATCACCATCATAACTGTCTTCATCATCCCTAACATGAACATCACCAACCATGCTGGTTGGTTATTTGGTCATCATTATCTTCATCATCCTCTTTAGCTCATCACCATCGTCATTTCATCATCATCATCATCATCATCATCACCACAATCATCATCCCTATCATCATCACCATCATAATCACCATCATCATCATCATCCCTATCATCATCACCATCAAACCTCTACAAACCTGTAATTGTCTCAAGCTGTACACAGTCTGTTGATGCTGGTTGGTTATTTGGTCCAACGATTCTTGTGTTTCACTCAGTTGCGCTGTAAAGGAATTAAACAAAGTTAATACATGAACTTCTAGACCATACATTACATAGTGGTGAATAATTACAAGTACAGTGTAAGTGTACCGGTATGTCTGGAGATCTTTACGCACATGATTACAACAGCCATATTTTATGCTATTTTTTTGTCTCTTGCACTTCACAAATTTTTTAATTGCATTGCAAAGCTTGAAAGGGAAATCAATAATTGAATTCAAATTCATATTTCCATCATCATCACAATACATACAAAGATATATCATAATAGATATTAATATCAAAATTTCAAAATTTCATACAAAATTACATTGAAAACATCAAGAAAATATGCAAGTATAAACCATAGTAAAAATGGAAAATGATGCATCCATAAAACCAAAGAAGGTATGAAAATTGGTTGCACTAGGTGCACAAGTAAAAATAACAAGCTGTACAAAAAAAAAAACAGATTGCATTTCAGTATGAGAGATAAGGTCTTAAAGGAAGTGTATTCCTTTTGCACCTAACATCAAATTCTATAGAACTTTGCAGGAATTATGAATAAGTCATGTATGTCCTGTCTGTGAAATTTAAACATTAGCAGTGTCCTAGTATTCAAATTATGCAAGAAAACTTCACTGTCTGACAGTATTGATTGACTGACTGACATTTTTTTTTCTTTGGTAATAACATACATAAAATGAACTGTAAAGGGTACATGAGCATTTGTCCACATCAATATTCCTCTTCTTGTAATCTCCAAAAATTAAGCTGTTGAGTCTTTGCGCAGCACAAAATGTACGACCATTCAGTTCAAGGGTCTGAAAAATCAGATTATTCAATTAAACGAGCACGCTCGGTAAATTCGCTTTGACAACTAACAGTCAATATTTTCCAATTTTCCTACAAAAAAACATTTTCAAGCCCTTCTGTTTTTGAGGGACTTCTAAATTGGTATTATCTTTCAAATACGATGGGAATTTAACCTTTTCATTATTTTGGCATACAAATGGGACATACTGTACTACCTTTAAAATAACTTATGCTATTTTAAAGGTACTATGTCCCATTTGCAGGCCAAAAAAATGAAAAGTTAAATTCCAACTGCATTTGAAAGATAATACTAATTTAGAACTTCCCTAGAAAAGGCGGGGCTTGAAAATGTCTTCAAGTGGGAAAATAACGATTATTAGTTGTCAAATCGACTTTAGGGCTATAGAGCCCAAAAGTAATAGTCTTGATTTTCAGACAATTGTACCGAATGGTCATACGTTTTATGCTGCGCAAAGATTCAATCAGTTTAATCTTGGCCATCACAAGAAGTGGGTTATTGATGTAGACAAATGCTCATGTACCCTTTACAACTCTTTTCATGTATGTTATTACCAAAGAAGAAAAAAAGCCAGTCAGTCACTCAATAGTGTCTGACAGTGAAGTCTAGCAAGTAAACGGGTTTCCTTGCATAATTTGAATATGAGGACACTGCTAACGTTTAAATTTCACAGATAGGACATACATGACATATTCATAATTCCTGCAAAGTTCTACAGCATTTGAGGTTGGCTGCAAAAGGGACATAGTACCTTTAAGAGAGAGAAGAAATGACAAGCAAAGTTTGCTTTCTTGCTCTTCAATATTTTTGGTGGTGTCTGCAAACCTTTGCAGTGATCATTCACCCTGAGAGCCAGGGGCAGGTTTCTTGAAACCGTCATAAGTCTAACTTCTTGACTATCCCATTGAAATGCGTGTTAATTCTATAACACACGTTTCAATGGGATAGTCAAGAAGTTAGACTTGTGACGGTTTTGAGAAACAGGCCCCAGGATCTAGCTGAAAATGTTACCTTGCAAAACTTGTAACCTTCTGCTTGCATCCTCCTGCACCTTGGCGACGTTCTCCTCATGTTCGTCCTTCTGCTCCTCGAGTTGATTCTGGAGGTCTCTACTTAAGCCCTTCTGGTGCTCTAGATCCTCATGAATATCATCATGTTGAGCCTGGTATAAAACAAAGACCACATTCAATCATGATGATCATTATAATCATAATTATAATAATAATAATAATTAAACAAATGTGCAAACAGTCTTTGCCAGTTTCTTAACACATAATATCAGCGATAAAGTGTTATTACGACATGGAAAAGTATATACATGTACATGTATTTAAAACAAATCTGAAAGAAAAGAAATTTATGAAAAAGTGGTTACCTTTTACAAAGTGTTTCTGATTGTTTATTTCTTCTAAATTATTTTGCCAAGTAAATCTGTGATATTTAAAAAATGACTGCAATTTGTAACTGCTATAGATCTATAAATGTATGTTCTTATCATATTTTGAATGGCCAAGACAATCATTTTAAATTCTGCATATCTCTTCTTGTAATAATAATAATAATAATAATAATAATCTTTTTAAAGTCTACTCCAAATTTTATTAAACCGAAAATGGAAATTCTTTTTGCCCAATTGATCGTGAGCCCGGCAGCCACTGAGCAGCACCAGTATGTGAACAATATTATTGAATAAAGGAACCCTGTGGAAGGGGGGGGGGGGAATTAAACAAAATAAAATAATAATAATCACACTTTAATACCAATGATAATAATAATAATAATAATAATAACAATAATCAGTATACCAGTAACAGAATAAAGCACTTCAGAGCACTTGTTTGAACCCAACTGCCCTGGTAATGGGATTCAGTTACATGTACATGTAGAGTTTCCACTTACTGTAACTTAGCCAGGTTCAGATACACGTACAGTATGAGGCAACTAACTACAGTGGGTTCTTTATGTTAACATAAAGGGTAAATAAGCTTCACACTCCTGTATCTTATAACACAAAGCTAGGTGAAAGTATGAATATGTGCAGGAACTTTGATGCCCGCAGTTGCCATTCATTAAAAGTTTTTAAAACGTATAAAAAGCGTGGCATTTTACTGTACATCATCTCTGAACGAGCCTTTACAGTGGAGACTCTTCACTCCACGTG
Organism: Strongylocentrotus droebachiensis; assembly: GCA_035222895.1. Classification (NCBI taxonomy): domain Eukaryota; kingdom Metazoa; phylum Echinodermata; class Echinoidea; order Camarodonta; family Strongylocentrotidae; genus Strongylocentrotus; species Strongylocentrotus droebachiensis. Next base: position 16,478 of record JAVYIG010017964.1, read on the forward strand.
GAAGCGTTCCCAGCCTGGCGTCCATTTTAAAATCGCACATGTACAGTATGATGATTTTTTACATAATGCTGATCGTATCTTATACACTGTAGGGTGCACATTGGAAGATTTTTATTTATTTTCGGCAGTTGTTTACAGGTATCTTTATTAAAGCAAGGCAGTATAATAGTCCTCCTTGTCGTTATTCTTATCAATATAATGTGTTTGGTTCTCTTGTGCCTGGGAAGGGAAAGATAACTTGATCATTAAAACCATCTGGGGCCAGTTTATCAAAACTGTAATAATGTAAGTCTAGGTTCATGGACATCCCCATAGAACATGCTGTAAATTTAACACATGTTTCTTTGGGATATCAATGAATTGAGAGTAACAACGGTTATCAGACATTTGCCCTGGATTCGTCAGGCTGAACCTTTATAATTTATATATGTTTTTTTTTAATTCCCCCAAGCTGTTTATACGGACTACATCTTTTGTTTATTAGTCAAAACATAGTACATAAATACCTAATTACATTTATATACATATAAATCATACTACCAAATGTAAGACTAATACTTACTCGCAGCATTTTATGTTGAATGTTGATAGCATTGTACCTGTTTTCATGCTCTTGCTGTAATTATGAGATAGAGGAGACAGGGCAAAGTGTTAGTGGAAACAAACATCTTTATTTTATGTCAAGTTAAAACAGATAATTAAAAAGTAAATTCACCTCCAGTTAGTTTCAACGGATGTTCACTTATCATTTCCTTTATGAATACATTAACCACTTAATAGCAAAAATGTATCAGATCATGTGTGAAGATGAGAGGTAATACATTAGAAAAACCATTTTCACAGTTTGTGTTGTCTTTCTCCCCCCCCCCCCTCCCCCCCCCCCTCTCTCTCTCTCTCCCCCTCCCTCTCTCCCTCCCTCTCTAAAAGCACAATTATTTGGCTGACATCTGTTACACATAGAGTAAACAACATATATGTAATTAATCATACCCTTTGTAATTTTGATTTTTTTTGATTTTTTTTTTTTGTGTGTGCTTTTCATATCTGAAGAATGAAACATGGATTGGTTGAATTAGGGCTGTTGTTGAATGCTTTCATATGTAACCTTTCACATTCTCACGAAACATAAATCGGGACAAATCAATTTTTGTCATAACCTTTAACAAATTACAAAACTTGCTAACTTTAATTGCTAACTGTAAGGACATGTACATTGTACACTGTACATAAATAGAAAAGTGCACAGAAATCTCACAGTGAACAGTGTTAAAAACAGGATAGTTTAAATGTATACCATAATGTTTTTTTCAAGGACATAGAAATAATAAAGAACAAAAAATTAAATTTCAACTTACCCTTGCATCATCAAGTTTTTGTTCAAAACCTGTAAGAGATTTTTAAAAAGAAGTGATATAAAGTAAGTACAAATTTCACAAATTCCCTCCAGCAGGACCAGCACCACCTTCAATGGGCGGAGGCATAAATATTTTATGATTCCAGTTGTACACAACTTCACAAATTTCACAAATCTCGAGAAAGCAGGATTGACTGACTGACAACATAACATAATGCCTCCAGCACCCCCTTCGGTGGGCGGACGCATACAAATAATGATTCCAGTTGAATTTCACAAATCTCAAGATCTACATGATGGTTCTTTAAAAATGCAATAAAACAAGGGAACAAACCGGACAAATAATGGGAGGAACACTTGGAGCAGGGTGAAGTAAAGATAATGCAAATTTGTGAGTAGGTCTAAAGTGTAGCAATCACCTGAAAAATAATATGTGTAGAATCACAATGTAAAAAAATCAGTTAAATTTTTGTTCACAAGGCATTCTATAAACAGTTAAGGAGTATGAAGAAATGAAAGGATAACATTAAACCCCATATATGTACATGTATAGGGCTCACATAGAACCCAACACGAACTTGGGCTCTGTGCAAGTTCTGTTTTACATTTATACATGTATGAGTGCGTACACGACATTCACTTTTTAAAGTACTTGAATTGCATACTGTAAACAATGTTATTTTCCCGTGATTAATTTTTCGCGCTGAGCGGCCCCATAACATATTCGCTGGTTCTTAAATTCGCGTTGCACACACTTCAGTCTGTTTAAAACATGCATAAGAAGTCATGCTTATATATTTTTGCGAGTTCTAAAATTTGCGCTTACCGATCTTACATGTAGGGCGACATCCACAAAAATGAATGTACCGCAAATATTTTTACTTTTACAGTATCTCTTTGTAGAAGTAATATTTAAAGCTTATATTTTGAATACAGTATAGCCACATGGAACCCCTTAAACCAAGAGCAAAACGTGATTTGGTACACTTTAAAATCAATTTACCAAAGGTTATAATACTTTAAATTGCATTTAAGTGTATTTACATACATATATAGGTACACACACATGTACATGACATGCTTTAAATTTTGTACATAAGATAAAAGTATATATCGGTATTACTTTTTTCTACCAGATAAATTGATATCTATAATTAACTGAAAGAAATGTTGATTCTGAAAATGCATGATCATTTTCTTAACTTGTTGTTTACATCAATGGTCAAAGGAAAAAACGTTGGTCATGTTGAATGATGAGTATGCTGAAAACCTTAGTAATTTTCTTACCTTCTTTGGTTTTCTTCTGTTCTCCTTTAGCAACCTGTAAGGCTTTCTCTAATCTTGATCTGTGCTCATAGACAACTGAAATAAAAGAAGAAGACAATTTGACAATATATTGAAATAAAATCTAACTTACAAACATAAAATTATTAAAAAACTTGTTAATTCATACACTGTAGGCCAGTTTCTCTCTGTAAAAAGCAATAACTAAAACCACGAAGAAAACTAAATAAAAACGCATTTTCGATTTTTTAGTAGAAATATCAATATTCCTAAAAATAATTGGCACAAGATAATTTACCATCAATGCTTGTTAGTATGACCCCAGAGGTATGGTAAGTCTATTACAATTTCTAAAGCACTTTGGCATTGCACACATTTATAGAGAGAACTTTTATCTATATGCATCACTAAAAGAAAAAGAAAATCATTTTTGTCAATGTCATTTTCTCAAGATGAAGGTCATCCCACATTTTCAATAAGCCAGTTCACGGTTACAGTCTGTGCATGAGCAGAAAGGTCATTGCAGAACAAATTGTGAAAGACACAGAGACAAAATACTGGATACGTGCTCATGAAAGTTATGTAACATTATTCATTTATGCACCAGCAGTGCAATCCATGATACCCATGTGGAAGTACATGTATTCTTTAAAAAAAGGGCAAACAAAGGCTGTTTATAATGTACAGTGTAGCACCTCCATTGCTGAAGGAGTGATTATTTCAAAATGTACAAAGTGGGACCTCTTCATATTTTAAAGATCTGTGGATATTCGGGGTCATTTGGGACCTGTGCTAACTGTGAACTAGTCTATTGTGATTTAATTTTAAACAAAAAATTGTTTCAATTTACTTCTTGTACATGTACATGAATAGAACAGAGAATCGGCCATTTTTGTAATGTAATCAATTTTAATGCACAATTATTTGTTAAGTGCCATGTTACTTACAAATTATTTCATTTACCTTTTACAATAATTGTTTTTCAATAGTCAGAATGCAAATTGAACACATTCTGAGTTGTTAGGGAGGACAAGCCAAAATATTTGTCCTACCTACATATACATGTAGCAACAATTGCTGCAGTGCAATTCACATTTTGACTATTAAATTGCACTTATTTGTAATGGGTGAATGAAAGGAAGTGTAACATGGCACTTAACAAAGATTTATGCATTAAATTTGATTACATTACAAAAGTGGTCTGTTGTTATCAGATTAAGCAATGTGACACCTGTATGTAACATTGTACAGTGGTGTATACTGTCACTTTCATCGATCAATATAATCAATAAAATCTGTCTGCTGAGTGGCAGTGCTCACAATAAATATGTATTAGATCCACTCTTACAATCTGCAGTCATACCCTGAGAGTTAAATTAATTAATACATTTTGTTGGATTAGTGGGGAGCAATTATCCTGACATTACACAGATTAATATTTGCACAGCTGAATCTGAATCGCATTATTTTTGCCACTCTGTACAATGAGATTATTAATATTAATTTGAAGGGTTAAACGTCAGGCTGCAAACTTTGACATATTTACATGTACTTAGCAGTCCACCTGCCTGCAAAGTTGTAATTAAATGATCTAGGGTGGTATTCTGAGCAAGATTACATGTATATCTCTAAAATATTTCATTAGATCTTAACAATAAAATTTATTTATTTTGATGTTTTAGTGTAAGATTTTGATATTCAGGACCAGGATGTAAACCAGTCCTCTCTGATCTTGTTTTCCTGATGAAATATGTTCGTTCAAATAAATAAATGAATAAATAAATGTTAAAAAGTACAAAAATACTCAATGTAAGAGGCGGTACTCAACTGGAAGAAGGAGGACTAACTTCCCCTGTGTTACACCTGATTTGGACAGAACGTCACAAAAGCTTTTAAAAACGCAACTTAGGGTTTTAATTTTAGTAGATTACAGGCAAACAAATTTAACCACAACTTAATCATAAATTCCCTATTCTCAGTGACGGGCTAAGATTGGCTGAAAATCATGTCACGTTTAATTAGAATTTAGAGTAGACTAGACAAGATCTAGACTACATGTAGACCCTAGAAAGAACCAAAAAGTTTTGCAAGTTAAGTTTAAGTTTACTATTAAAAGTAAACTGGAGTCAATTTAAAGTTAAAGAAAGTTAAAGAAAGCAATACGTCAATACGCATTAGCATTGACACTCTATGCTTTGCTGGAGTGAAAGAAAGCGGCCGTGCTGCAGGGCCAGGGCCCTGGACTGTCAACTGATTTACGCGAATTCACTAATCTAGTTTAGGGAGAATTTAACACATTTCAACTTCCTAAAAAGTAAACAATATTTAGTTTCTCATCAGCTTCATTAAAATAAATATTATTAGTATTTGCAAAGCCAAAGCAGCATCACCTGATCACATTCTCTCGACTCCGAGTCCTACCTCTTTTGTTTTAACTTCTTATTAATCTTAATCTTATCTTCAGATCTTAGTTTTAACTTGTAAGTTGTTGCTACCAAATAATCACCCAGGCCCAAGTTACTCTATATAATCGATATGTTATGTACCTTGCAACTGAGATGTAAGTGAGTCTTGTTGCTGTTGATATTTCATGGTTCTATTCGTTGCTTCATCCAGAGATTTCTTAATTTGAAAATATGTGTAGACGCCGTACAGACAGGCGAGAAAAGTCAATGCGAAGAAGAGGGTTTGCCCGAACGGACGGCCGCTGCGACGGGAGGAAATCATGTTGTTTACGGTCAGTGATAGTGCTGGCTGCTTGCTGAAATCCAAGTCGACGGAACGCGGATTGGAGTACCTGGTTTTAGACATGCAGATTACAAACGAAATTCAGGTTGTCCACGATAATTGCCGTGGTTCACATCTCACTTAGGTATTAAGGCTCTCTAGATCAGACATTTGCAGCTGCAAAAATTGATAATCATCTGAAATTGATCTTGAAACTACAATCTGAATCTCTCCCAGGAATCGGCACACGTAGACGTAATTTGTGTGTACACAATTAATTTTATTCTAGCTCCCTCTGCGGCTGCGAAATGACAGTGCAGGAGGAAAGTACAATGTCCCACATAAAAACGAAGCATTGCATATACACGACATTCTTTTCATAAACTGAATTAAAACACCTCCCTGATTATAGGGTCATTTGAGTCAAAATCTAAGAGAAAAAAAATGAAATACGTATATAAAAGTATCCAAGTGAAAAAAGAGGTGTTCAATACAGTTTTTAAATCTGAATCAGTGAAAAAGTAGGACAACATTTTTAAATTAACATGAATAAGCACACAGTATTAACACAATGCAGGGAAACTCTCATCTCCCTGCCCAATGTATTCAAAGTCAGTAAAAAGAAAGAAACATTTTATAATCAATTAGTTTTATTTGGATCTGCATATTATGCAAATAAATTTCGATCACTGAAGAAAATATCATTATCATTAAACATGATGAAAATGATTTTTAAGACCGCATATTACAAAAAAGTTTACTTTTCAAGGTTGGTGAGCATAATGGACTACATTTTTTTAGCCTTTACAGTGCAAATATTTACTCTAAACTGTCCAATCACTGGGCTTTGCATTTAAGTATACCCAAATATTCATGCAAGATTTAATGATTATATAAATCGAAAAATGTGTTTAAGTTAATTAATAAATGGCATTGGCAACATTTATCATGTCAATTAGGCCAACATAATCTATTTTGAGAATTGTTGCGTTGATGGTCTGAGCTCATTTGCATAGTTTTTAAACAATCACTATAACATTGATTCGGAAAATAAATGTGTCCATTTTGTTTATACATCCATAGTGTATTAAGATGAATTATAAATTTATGTAACCATTTGTGCAAAAGTTTCGTATTTAAATTTCCATTTTCTGAAGAAAAAAGCACTCATTATTCTTTAATCTTTTTCCTTATGTTGATAATAAACTAAGGCATATCATTAAACACGTGAATTTTAAACAGCCTTTAAACCCTTAAAAGGCCGGGCTATTTGAGTTCTTAGTACGGCCGGGAGGGGGGGGGGGGAGCATTATGCCCCCCTTAAGATCTCGGCCGTGAAACGGCCAATCTCCGCGAAAATTTGCACGCATGTCAAGTGAAGTGTATATATAGAATACTATGATAATTTAATTTTTTTGAAAATCCACTTATTTGCATCATTTTTTTATGGTAATTTATGCAAATAAGGTCATAAATAACATTTTTAGCCATAAATCATATATTATTCATATTTAAGCATTCTTTTTCACTACATATATTCATTAGACCATTTGGAATAATAATACGACAATAATTTGGAAGAGCCAGCTTATTCCTA
>JAVYIG010017965.1:0-23420 GCA_035222895.1 Strongylocentrotus droebachiensis
GGTATCATTTTTGTGAAGTATGTGTTCACGTTTGAATGAACAGGAGGCATTGTTTGCGAGAGTGCAAAAATCAACTTGCGCCAAAGTGATGCCTTCAGCATGTACATGTATTATGTTGGGATTAGCGGAGAGAATGAATTAAATGTATCAAATGAAATGCATTGCATATGATTTTTGCAGAAACAAAGACACACACACACACACACACGCGCACACGCCACGCACACAAATGTCCGTTGGTATTTGAAATGTGTGGCATGATTAATTTTGTTAAGGATGTTATTTGGCTCTGCAAAGACCTAATTAATACCCAAATCCCAATTGTTTTATTCAAACATCACACAAGTAACTTTGGCGCAATTCAATTTTGCACTCTCGCAAACAATGCCTCCTGTTCATTCAAGCGTGAACACATACACCACATAAAAATGATACCAAATGATTCGGGATAAAACACTCTTTCATAAGATGTATTGAATCATTTACTGTTCATAGATGATTTTTTTAATAATTAGCAATTTTCTAGGTGTAAACTTTTTTTTGACCCACACTGTACATGTATGTACATTGTACATGTACATGTACATGTATGTCTGGGTATATGAAATTATACTCCGACTGAAGTTTACTGAACACTGTACATGTAAAGATCAGTCATAACTGTTTAGTAATAGTGGAATGATAAAACCACTCAAACAACATTTGTTACATGTAATCTTTTTCATAAAACACACATCCCTCTGCACATGCATTGAACACTCCGTTAAAAATTAATTTGGTTCAAGAAATTACGACCTTTTCATCTAAATGGTGTCAACTAACACAATAATCAATACCAGACTGCTATATAATATACACTGCAATTCAAAGTAAGGCAGGTCATGTGGAAAATGATCTCCAGTATTAGTATGCATGTGTCACGGCATAAAAGCATTAGTGTAATGAGTATGATTTAGCGTTAGTAATGAGATTGAAATGGGAATTCAGACGTGAGCAACTTACAGGGATAACCTCCATAACCTGGCGCTGTGGGATAAGGCACATAAGTTTCAAGAAATGGTTAAGCTCTGATTTTATTTTATTTTCCCCCTTTTTTTGGAAGGGGGGGGGGTAGCTTGTGTTATTTGAACTTGAAGATAACATATAGCACAAATACATGTATACATGTGTACAATGAAGTTACATTGTAAGGTAAAACTTGAGACCAATAAAACTTGGGCTCTGAAATAAAACAAAATGAAAGGAAGAAGGCATACAGTATATATTGCGAGAATCTAATTTTCATTTCATATTTTTATAAGAGCTCTAGTTTCACAAAGGCTAAGATCGACTTTAAGTTGGACTTAACTATGGCAGGCCATTCATGCCACTGGTTGGTGTCCCCATTATGATCTTTAGATAATACTCGTTCCTTCAATTATGAATTATAAAAAATGTAAATTCTGTAGATTTGTGACCATGATTTGTACGTCCCTTGAGAGACCAATGCCACATGCCAGTAAATGGTGAGAGAAAACAGTGGCATGAATGGCCTGCCATAGTTAAGTCCAACTTAAATTTGATATGAGTCTTTGTAAAACACCTCCCAGGGTTGATAAATCAGGAAAGGTACGTGTACATGCATGTACAAAAAAGATCTTCATATATAGAGGAAAATTATTTGGTACAATCAATCAAGTTTAAAAATCTACAGATATCCATGTACATAAAAACAAACATTTATAATTTGTACAATTTGAAATAAATTTTCTTTGTGTACAACATACATTAGGGATTTTTTTTAAATGACCAAAATTGTACTCTCACAAAAAATTTGGCATGCACTGAACAGGAAATTGTTGTTTGTTTTTTTACGCTTCATAAAATGCTCTCAATTGTTAACCACATGAATACATATTGTCATTCCCCCCCCCCCCTTTTTTATTTGCTCAATGCTTTTGTGACTCTAATAATCATTTAGGAGATGGTAATTGTTCCCATACATAAACAGGTACATACACTGGAGCCCTCTTGCTTTTATGGTCACTTCCCTGTTGAAAAGACAAGACAGACCATTGGTACAAGCCATAGATAGGGTTTTACATCCCCCTGATCCCCATTCTAAGAATAACATCAAGTCTATCCACTTCCTCCTTCAGGCTTCAATATATATCCTGTATATTATGGTTTCTGGTTTAAATGTTTAAACTGCATCACAGTTCCTGCATAAATTCTGGTTTGTACATGTGTACATTATGTATTACACATGGTGATTCAGTATCACTCAATCTGCACAAATGTTCTCCTTTATATCAAAGATATTCTCAAACTAGTTTGCATGTATTGTATTTATAATAAATGCAATATCTAGTTCTGTTTAGAGCTATTGATCTTTTCCTCTTAAACATTCTTTCCTTCTTTCTTCAATAATTATATTATGAATCGTAAAATTAGCATTTGCTTTATTTTTCAGACTGCCGTAAGCACAACCGACAATGAAATATTTGTTGATGTTTATACTTTTTTAAGACCTATTGTTTATACAGGGTGTATGGTGATTTTCTTAATGACAATACTGTTGCAAAAGACGGGTTTCTCCTAATGTTCAAAGTACTTCCCCCATTTGGCTGTGAGCCTACTACATTTAATTACCAATTAAAAGTATATTCTGACTAACAATCTACAGAGAACTTAATCTCATACACTGTATATTCTTAAGGACATGCATGCATGCAAGAAAATAAAAGCCATTACAATAAAAACAAACTTAAAAGGGAAGTCCACCCTGATATTAAGTTGATTTTGATAGAAGCAGACAAATCATTGAAACAGATCAGTGACAGTTTGAGAAAAATCTGATGCAAAATAAGCGCAGTCCTGAATTTTTGAATCTGCGGTAAATCAAACACAAATTGGCAACTCTGTGACATATCTTGCGAGCTCCTCTCCAATTTGCTCTGTACAGAAAATGTCATAAACTTTCATTACAAGTCTTACCGTTAGTTAATAATCACAGAATATATTTTTTTCCATACACATGTAGGGGTTGTACAGAAACATATTGGCAATGATTATCTATGGTGAATGTATGATTGACAATTTCTTCAGGGGAAATATTAAGTTTTGAAGTTTTTAGTACAAGGCATATGGGAAGGGAGCTAGCAAGATACGTCACAGACTTGCTAACTTGTGTTTGATTAATCGCAGTTTGAAAATTCATAACTGTCTGATTTTTAATTATTTTTTTCTAAAACTTTCACTGACCTGTTCTCTCATTTAAATGTAGATAAATCATCCCTAATGTGTGATCCCTATTGAGCTAAGTCATGACAAGTGAACATTTCTTGAAAAGCTTATTCTACTGCAGAGCATGGTTCGTCTAACTCATGATGTGAAAAATATGGTACCTTTGTTAGTGCCTTTTAACTACCGGTAGCTACAAAAGAAAGCAGCAACTTTTGTTTTACTAATTGAAAAAAGCTGCCAAAATTCATCGCTACATTTATTATACATGCTAGTCACTACGATTTCCAACGACGGCAAGAATTGTCGCTATGGCCACTACGACCAAAATGCCGGCATGTAGCCTCTTGGACGTAATTTTGAGCCCTTTCTGGGGACTTACATACTTCCGGCATAAGCGGCACATGCGCGGTACTACATGCACGGTCTTATACAAACATATACACAATGTACGTACGTACATGTATCATTCTGTGTGGCTTTTATAGAGAGGTGGCACTTAGACAGGTTTGACTGTATATTTATATTTATAGCTGGGATCAGACCAAATATGCAAAATTAAATTTTAGTATATATATATATACAATGTTTTTAATCCACGATGTAATGTATGGTATGAAAACCAAAATGCATAACATCATACCATGGACTTGCCTTTTATACTTTATTTGTAATTTTTGTTTTTAAATTACATTACTGAAAGAAATAAAGAACCCATTTGACTCACCAGGGGGGTAACCAGCTCCCCCTGCAGGAGGGTATCCTGGAGCTGCTCCATAGGGTGGCCCTCCAGCTGGGGGTGGAGCTGCACCTGTTGGGTAGCCGCCGGCTGCAGGGGGGTAACCTGGGACCCCTGCAGGAGGGTAGCCTGGAGCCCCTCCCGCTGGCTGCAAGGCAAGTAAACAGTCAGTGTGTTACTTTTCATTAACAAGAATAATATTTGTCACAGAGAATAACAAAGAATGTTAAGTTACATGAAATGAAATTAAGAAAAAAATGTGAATTTTCAATGTGAAATAATCTGTCTGTATTCTGAAATATATGTTTTATTTTCTATTTAAATGAGACGAACATGTATATAATGTAAAGTGTGATAATAAATCTTAATTGCTAAAAAATGTTATGGTAAAAGGCAATGTACAGTTTACAAAGAAATTTTAGAGTCACTGTGACTCAGTGGTACATCAGTGGTAGATGTAGAGCCATAGACATAGTTCTGTAAATGGGAAGTCCCAAGTACAGTTTAGGACCACTTTTGCTTTTTGCTAAAGCAGTGATACTTGATTATGAATTCCTGATGAGATTGTATGCCACAAGGTTACTTGGTGGTTTAAAGGTAAAGACCAGTATTGGAAACGCCCCAATTTCAAAAAATGAAATGGAAGCTCTTATTACCAATCATGTGAAAGAATGGGCCGTATGCATAAAAAGTAGCAATTGCTTGCAAGCAATTGCTTCAAGCACAAGCAATTGCTTGTCAAGCAATTGCTTAAATCCGTATGCATAACATTTTGCTTGTGCTCAAACCTTTTGCTTGCCTCCAGCAAGCAATTGCTTACGATCTCAACAATAGCGACGTCACGCCGGTGCGAACATCATTCATGGGAGAACAAAGGCGGGTTTCGCATACTACAGGTTGTAGTAGTGTATTCAAATGTCATGCGTGTGGGGTAGCCTTTCCTGACATGGCAGTATAACATTCCAGGATGACATATTTCAGAACAAAATGAAGAAAAAAACACCGATACATGCACACACAAGCGCACACCCAAATACACATACACACATGGCATGCATATACTAACAAGAAAAATATGTATAATACACGTGACTGTACTGAAGGGATTTTACAAGTAAGGCAGACGTGTGTCTAATTTTCCGCTAAATCTGATAGGCCTACAAGTGAGAACATGGCGTCAGATGGTGAGGAAATTAATACAACTGACCAAGATCTTAGTACCCATTTGGTGGAGATCATCAAAGAATTCCCCATATTGATAGAGAAATGTCAGCTGCCGCAAGCAAAGGAAAAGAAAACCCTAGCTCTACAGCAGGCAAAGAACACGATCATGGCCAGTATTGGCAAGAGGATGGATGAAAAACAAATCATGAAAAAAATTGCCAACATGAAGACAAGCCTCAAGAAGAAGACTGACACTAATCAAACAGGGAATCGCAAGATTACCCTATGCCCATGGGAGAAGGAGCTCTACACCATCATCAATTGTCATAATATCTCACTTGAGATGGACGTGTTTTTCGCGAGCTCCTGAAAAATGCACTTTTCTGCAGCCAAATAATGGACTCAAGGAAACTTTTTATACCAAACTGACGACGAAAGGACAGTGGTGAGATTTGTGTAATTCATTTTTCACAAATTTTTAGACTTTTAAAGATTGTGGCCATTTTATACTGTTATTTTGGTCAATTTTTTAAATATTTATTTTCTTGATTTTTGAACATTAAGCGCAATATAAACACTTTACGCAGAATTCATCTTGGATACAGCGCAAGTGAGCGCAAAGATACAACGCAAGTGTGCGCTAGTGAGTTATCTCAGTATTACGCACTGATGTTAACGCAGTACTTTTCAGCAAACAGGTGAACAATTATATTAAATGACGTCACAATGACCATCGTTAACGTAAGAAGTCTCCGTGTGAAGGAACTCAAAGCTGAACTGCAGAAACGTGGTCTAAATAAAAATGGTGTAAAAGAAACTTTGGTTAATAGGCTGCAAAGTGCAATCAATGACAATATCCATCAAGCGAGTAATGACAAAAGAAATCAGGAGACGAATACTGAGCAAGCTGATCTCTATGACCTATTCAATCTAGTTTTGTCGTCAGTTAATGAACTAGCCGACAGGCTTATCCATCTTGAAGCTAAGTTCGATAGTGCTGATCTGGTAAAGGAGAAAACAGATCTCAATGAGATAGTGGGAACTATCTCAAGAGTTGTTTATACCGTCCCGACGAAGAATAGGTTCGATGTCCTTGCGGATAATCATGTCACTGACTCTGAGCCTGCTACTTCGATGTCCACTAGTGACCAGATGAAAGAGTACCGAGATGGGCATCGCCAGCGCCGCTTATCTGAGCTACATGAATCTGTCCTTGAAGGCACAGACGTCGAGCCTCCTACTCCGATGTCAACGAGCGACCAGATGAAACAGTACCGAGATGGGCATCGCCAGCGCCGCCTGTTGGAGGTACCTGCTGCTGTTTTCGAAGGCACTGACGCAAAGCCTTCGACTTCGATGTCGACGAGCGACCAAACCAATGAGTTTCGACAAGGGCATCGCCAACGCCGCTTGTCTGAGCTACCAGATGTTGTCATCGAAGGCGACTCGATGATCAAGCACATCGAGGGCCGACTCCTGAGCCGAAAACATAGAGTAGTCTGCCATCCGAACCCAGGGGCAACGGTGGCTGATATCTCCTCTAAGAAGGCTACTGAGGGTGTAAAGGCGAAAGGAGACGTCATTCTACATGTCGGGTCAAATGACTTGTCGAAAGGTAATGGTAGTACATCAACCGCCAATGACATCATAGCATTAGCAGACGTGATTGCAACGAAAGGCTGTGATGTATGCTTGTCTGGTGTTATACACCGCAGATGGGAATCGGTTCACCAGAGGCGCAGTGTCGATGGGGTTAATGGGCGATTGAGAAGAGCTGCCCGTGAAAGGAGATGGGGTTTCGTTGACAATGACAACATAGGTGACAGGCACCTTGGCAGAGATGGGGTCCACATCAATAAGGCAGGACAAGCTGTTCTTGCCTCTAATCTACGCCACTTTATTGAGCGACCTCGAGGGCCACCTACACCTACTCAGCAAACGTCCTACGCTGAAGTTGTTGGATCTTCAACGCAGGATTTCGAGATGATTGCTCCGAGAGGGAGGCTAAAGTCTGCACCTGCTCTTCCAATGTTTCCACTGACAAAAGCTCAACAGGGGTGGAACGAGCATCTACGTCTCGTCATGGCAACATGCAGTTAAACTCTGTCTCTGGTACTGGCATACTACATCATAATCTTCAGGATCAATCTCATGAACTGAATAAGAGTAACATTAAACAGTTGGAAGGTGGTTCAGTTCCTCCGTTTAGAAACAGGGGCTTAAAATTTGCCCATTTGAATATTCATAGCTTAGTTGCTAAGATTGACGAACTTAGATTACTTCTGAGAAATGCATCATTTGATGTTATTGGTTTAAATGAAACATTTTGCGACTCCATGATTGATGATTCTGAATTGTATATAGATGATTATATTTTATTACGTAGAGACCGTACGAGACATGGTGGTGGTGTGGCTGTATATATATCCAAGAGGTTCAATTATAAAAGAAGGGATGATTTGATTTCTTCTACTTTAGAATGCCTTTGGTTTGAATTGCATTATCCAAATAAGTCTCCCATCCTGGTTGGAGAGTTTTACAGACCTCCAAATTCTCACGTTGATTTCTTTGAAGAATTAGACGGAAATTTGGACTCTGCTCTCTCGGAAGATATGAGCTGTATTATTTTAGGTGATTTCAATTGTGATTGTATGCCACACCAACTTGATCTGAATGCTGAAAAGTTAATGTTTTATACAAATATGTACGGGTTAAGTCAGCTAATTGATACTGCCACAAGAGTTACAAATACCTCTTCTACTTTAATTGATTTGATATTTGTATCAGACAAGGAACTTTACAATGAATGGGGAATATTTGAAACTAGCATAAGTGATCATTATTTGGTGTATACGGTTCGCGATTTTAGTGCAAAGATCCATAACAAATCCGAATACGCAGAATTTCGCTCGTTTAAAAATCTTGACGAGGAGAAATTTTACAGTGAATTGAGAAGTACTCCTTGGCAGGTCATAAAAGATATAGATAATGTTGATGTTGCGTGGGATATGTGGTTGACTCTATTCAATAATATAATCAACAAGCACATACCAGTATGTAAAAAGCGGATAAGAAAAAAGGCATGTCCATGGATATCTGACGAGATTGTTAAGCTTATGACGGAACGTGATAAAGTTCTCAAAGCTGCTAAAGCTAACAAAAGTGATGATCTTTGGGACACCTACAAATATCTAAAGAATACAGTTATTCATCTCATGAGGAAAAGAAAAAGAGAATATAATGCAGACCAGATCTCGCAAAATCATAACAATAGTAAGCAAATGTGGAGATGTTTGAGAAACCTTGTGCCTAAGTCATTACCTATATCTCCCAATAGCATAAATGTTGATGGTGCTAATGTGTCAGACAATGCAAATATTGCTGAAGCTTTTAATGACTTTTTCATTTCTAATGCTACTAAGATTACACAGGACCTGCGAAGGAATAAGTCTCAACTGAGAGTAGACGAGGACAATAATATTGGTCCAACTCATTCGCAATTTAATTTGAATTTGATTACTGAGGATTTTGTATTGAAACAGATTGATAATCTGAATATAGATAAAGCAACTGGTGAAGATCACATCAGCTGTAAACTTTTAAAGATGACGAAGAATGTTATCGCAGAGTCTCTTTGTGATATCATTAACAAATCCCTGTCTACAGGAGTTGTTCCACGTGAATGGAAAAAGGCTCGGGTAGTACCAATATTCAAATCTGGAGATATTTCTTCTTTGAATAATTACCGTCCCATTTCGATATTACCTATCGTGAGTAAAATTATAGAAAGGGCCGTCCACCAACAACTCAGTGAATTCTTGGACGTGAATAAATTATTACACCCTAATCAGTCTGGTTTTAGACCTAAACATTCAACAGCTACTGCCCTTGCAAAACTTGTAAATCAATGGTCGTTGAATATTGATAACAAAGAAATTTCTGGAGTTGCCTTCATAGATCTTCGTAAGGCTTTTGATACTGTTGACCATGAGCTACTTCTACATAAACTAGCTTGTATAGGTTGTAGTAATAGGACTATTTATTGGTTCAAATCATATTTAGGGGATCGACAACAAGTGACCCAATTCAAAGGAGCCAAGTCGCATCCATCAACCATCAAATTAGGTGTGCCACAAGGTTCAATTCTTGGTCCCCTTTTATTTTCAATATATGTTAATAGTCTACCTGAATGTACTCCTGAAGGTATCATAGATATGTATGCTGACGATACGACACTTACCGTCAGTGCAAATGATACAACTGTTGTGGAAGAAAAATTAACTGTTGCGTTAAACAGAGTCATGGCATGGATTAAGGAAAATCGTCTTGTTCTTAACACTGAAAAAACTTGTGTCATGTTAATAGGCTCTCCTGCTAATCTCAAGAAAATTGAATCTTTCACCATTTCATTAAACGGCAATTTGATCAAAAGAGTTCAATTCACCAAATGCTTAGGACTTTTGATAGATGAAGAATTGAAATGGTCTAAACAAATCGAAAACGTAAGTAAACTTACCCAGAAAAACATTAGCATGATAAAGAGAGCAAAGAGTTTTTTGCCTCAAAAATCCTTAAAGTTACTTTATAACAGTCTAGTGTTGCCACGATTAGATTACTGCTCTGTTGTATGGTCGAACCGATTTCATTCTCATACAACTAAGCTGCAAAAAATTCAAAAGAGGGCCGCAAGAATAATATTGAACAAGACATATGACACACCGTCGGCTGATTTGTTCACAAGTCTTAAATGGATGACACTAGACAAGCGGTTTGAGTTAAGTCGCGTTATGATGATATATAAATGCGTTCATAACTTAGCACCCTCTTACCTTCAGGTAGGCTTAATCAATCCTAATGATGTACATGAGCATCATACAAGGCAAATAGACAGTGGATGTTTACGTGTGCCTAGATTTCACACTGATTGTTATAAGTGTAGCCCAATTGTTTCTTCCATATTTGAATGGAATAAGCTAGATAATTCGTTGAGAACGGCTTCCTCTGTCAATTCATTTAAGAGATTGTTTAAACAAAGTTGTAATTTGTGAATGGCTCAGCCGTACATACACTACGTGCATGTTCTGTAATATTTACATGTCTTATTCACATAATTGCGACTTAATTAATATTTTCCTATTGACATTACTGCTTACTAGGTTAATGATATATGTTAATTTTGCAAACGAGTATTATTTTTGTAACTGTTCTGTATAAATGTTATAAACGATGTAAATATGTTCATTCAGGGCCCCATGGAAGACCACTACTTGCTGGTGAATGGGCTACCCTGTCAAAAGATCAGAAATAAATAAAATCATGAATGGGGATGAAAACCCGGTGGTAACAAAAATGCCCTGCTCCATTTCTGCTGGCGTTTCCACCAACACTGATTCTCTGTCATCGTGCTCTAGTCAAGCATCACCCAGTGCACCTTGTCCAAGGGTAGGCAAATGAACAATTTCAAATGATAAATCATATCAATAATTCATAATGAAATTCCTAAAACATTTAGCATTTTGATACTTTTGTCATTGGTGTTATGATTTTCATACTACTTAAACATCAACATACATCCAAGCTTCATGAAATTTCTCATGTGAATAATAACAAATGTAACAAAAAATTAGTTAACGTTGCCAATCGTGAATCTTTATTTGCGATTAACATGGATATGATGAAGACATACGTAATGCATCATAATGTTATTTTCTTTTCATAGAATGCGACGAATCGTCGGCGTGGGCCAGCCTCTGAAACGAACACGCCATCACCCATGCCTGTTCCTGTCAAAGGTCCCAAGAGGAAGGTGTTGTCAGGCGAAACAGAGGAAACCATCAACCTGTCAACATCGGAGCTGCAAAGGCTGGTTCTCCTCGACCAGCTCAAGTACACCCGAATGAAAATAAGACGTCTCGAGCAGAGCCAGCAGCCCATTGAACATGCTGAATAACGAAGCCAAGACGTATGCGTAACTTGCAAGAAAGCAAAGCCGAACAAGACTATAGAAAGAGTAGCTACATGTATTAGTTATTTATCGTTTAAAAATGTTTTTCTTTAGTTCATCTGTAGTTATCAATCGTAAGCGATTTTATTATTTTACTATAAACATAGTAAATTTACTCTGCGAAGACAGGTTGAAATAAAAATAAAGGTTAATCTGCAAGTTGAAGAAAAAAAAATCAATTGTTTTCTTGTCTTTATTTCGCCAGTAGTTCCAGTTTATTTACGACTGTTATTCATTGGTCGCGTCTCTCGTAGATATGGTTGGCGATTTCATCACGCTTTTGTTGACCTCGCTGCCGCAGTATCCGAGGTCCTTGTTCTACAACTCCACCATGGTTGCCATTGTCGCCAGCGATTTCTTCATCCTCGTCATCGCCACGCAAGTCGTCGTCCGGGTCATGGAGGAAGCGTGACACGTTGTGAAGCACAAAACATGCTACGATGCACTTGGGGATATTCTCGAGCTTCAGGCGAACCCCATACCTGAGGATCGGGAATCGCCGTTTGAGTTGCCCAAAAGCCTGCTCGATGACGACACGGTTTCTTGTGTGAGCCCTGTTAAAAGACCTCTTGACCGGCGTGTCTGGATCAGCGAAGGGCGTCATCATGTATGGTGATATCCCATATCCAGAGTCCCCCAGAAGGCAGCCGCGAACAATTCTTGAAACGACATTGCGCAGGTCCGACGTTTGAAAATCCGGGAGTCGTGAACCGATCCGGGCCAGCCAACGTCAACACTAGTGAAGATATAGTTCTCATCGCATGTTGCCTGGACGTTAAAGGAAGGGTAGTTTTTGCGGTTGATGAACTCATCTCCGAACTGGCCGCGCGGTTTGTCAATCCGCACATGGGTGCAGTCAATCGCCCCGATAGTGAAAGGAAACCCCAGTTTTTCAGCCCATCGTTCCTTTGCATGTGTCACGTCTGCGTTTGAAGTGGGAAACTTGATCCAGGTAGGGTGCTGCGCTGCGATGAGGTCAATGTTTTTAGCCACATGTCGAGAAACAGTGGTCTGGCTGATCCCCATCACTTCCCCCACTGTTGTTTGGTAACCCGGATCCGCCAAGTAGTGGAGCGTGGCCTCCATGCTCTCCACCGTTGTCAGACATCCTCCCCGTTTTTCATCATGTTCAGGTATGAACCTGTGTGCTAACCACTCAACGTTCTCTTTGTTGAAACGGAATAGTTTCCGATAGGTCTCGGGAGCTATGCTATGACAGAGCTTGAAAAAACGTAAGCAATTGCTTATAAGAACAAGCAAAAGGTTCGTTTTATGCATACGTTTTTAAGCAATTGCTTGATCTTTAAGCAATTGCTTGCGGACATCAAGCAATTGCTTGTGCTTGCTAGCAAAAGCATTTGCTTGCAAGCAATTGCTTGTTTATGCATACGGATTCAAGTAAAAGGCTAGCACAAGCAATTGCTACTTTTTATGCATACGGCCCAATATGTTTTGACTAATACATGTACATGATGATACAAATTTCGCCGGGAAACCGCCTACTAATTGATATATTTGGTAAATTTGTATTGGGGTGTGGGAGATATAACGCACGTGTTGCGCACGTGTGCATATTCCAATATACATCTTTCTGTGTACAGTGCTTGTAACTTTACAAAGACTGGGCCAAATTTCTTATCATTTTGATGATTCCAGAACCTTGCAGTACACACCAATACTTATATGCTAGATGCAGGGCTTAAATTAATCCAAGGCCACGAAGGCCATGGATGCCTTTTTGATTGGCCTCAATGCCCCTCTAATACTCTTTTCACACTTGTTTTGCTTAGCCCCGTACTTAGCTTAGCCCCGTACTATCCTTAACCCAGGACTATTTTTTTTGGCTTTTCTCACTGCAATTCCTTAGCCCCGTACTAGCCATGGCCATGGAATTCATTAATTCGCTTCACTGCGTAGTCCCGGATTATTTTTTGTTTCTGTTCTCATTCATTTGCTTGGCACAGCAATTGCGGAGTTAGCAGGAATTAGCACCACAATTGCGAGGTTAGCCCTGCTATCTTGCAGGGTAAGTTAACCCCGTACTATAGGTGGGGTTAGCCCACTTTGGTAAATACGAGTCTAAACAGAAAGTGGAATAGGCTTAACCCCGGACTATAGGTAGGGCTAAGACCCCCCCTTTAACCCCACCTATAGTACGGGGTTAAGCAAATTTTTGCCAGTGTGAAAAGAAAGTGGAATAAGCTTAACCCAGTACTATAGGTGGGGCTAAACCCCCCCCCCCCCCCCTTTAACCCCACCTATAGTACGGGGTTAAGCAACATTTTGCTAATGTAGGTAAAAGAAAGTGGAATAAGCTTAACCCCGGACTATACATGTACATGTAGGTGGGGTTAAGATACCCTTTAACCCCACCTATAGTAGGGATGTCAGACGCTCGCGCTGCAATCCTGAAATCGAGCCATCAATGTGCATACGAGCCAACGGTGATTGTAGTCCAAATAAAAACATGCAATCTTTAAAAATTCATTAAAAATCAAGATTAGCAGTAAAGAACTAATTGATTAAGAATTACCGTAGATTAAAGTTGTATTCCAATATTGGAAGCATTTTCTTCACAAGTAGAATCGTAGAATCAATCAAAATATGGCAGTAAAGATGAGCTCTAATGCGCCCATTGGCCCTTTGCAAGCGTTTGAAAGGCATTGTGGCACCCATGGCACTGCTTTTCTGTGACTCTCTGAAAAACTGCGCATGTTTACATCAAAATCTGGAGGTGATCCTGGGGTCACACAATGCCCAAATTTGGACATGCCATTCATGAAACTTAAGAAAATAATCCATGCGCGTTGACTTTTTTGCCTACCCCATACTTTTAATATATTTGAGCAGTAAAAAAAAGTTCCAATTTATAGCGATCTTTTTCTTATAAAAATGAACTTTTTGCAAAAGTCAATGTTAGTATATTTATAAGTGATATTCAAGCTATCTTTGAGCCAAAAATCTAAGGGAAATTCATTCAGGATCATCTACAGATAATCACAAACTTCCGATGTATACTACCCAAGACTGAACAACCGTAAATCTTGACACTCGCCCTCAACCCCTGGTGATTCTGTGCTGAACATGTACGGACCGAACGAAATATTTGCAGCTAGAAACTACTTTCCATGGATAAATTGAGAATTTTGATCGACTACAAACGTTGAATATAAGTTTTTCATAATTAAAGACTCCATTATTAAAGCAATAACTCAGTATTTATTATAGAAAAGAAGTTGAAATGTTGAATCTGTGTACGAGTGAAACGCCGGGAGGAAGTATAAATGAAAGAAAAGCGTGATGTTATCATCAAGCCGCAATGGCCACGTGCGCGCACGTGGAAATTTCCATTGTAAGCGCCGGCATGTGGCTCTTCTTCTAAGTGCACAAACTCCCTCTTTAAAAAAGATAAAATGCAAGAAATTATTAAAACAATGTTTCAAGGGAAACTAAACAATGTTTCAAGGGAAACTAAACACTGTTTCGAGGGAAATTACATAGAAATGAGCAATTCTAGTGACTCAGCTGTAATTGTAAATATACAGGTGTTATTCTCCTGATACATTTGTAACATTACAAGAGGTTTTCTGGACATTTACCATATTTGTTTTCCTTTATCAAAAACAATTTTACATGTACTTGGAATTGATATATATTTTTCCACCATGACTGCCAGAATTTTAATCCAAGTTTACATTGAAATATCATCTTATATTTGTATCGCTGATTATTTGAAAATCTTTACTTGAAAATCAGCGATCCTCCAGATCCTCAAATTTTATCAGGAAACATTTTTCCTGTGATATTTTTTTTTTTTAATCTTCGTTTTTCTTTGTTTTTCTTTGTTTTTCTTTGTTTGTTGCCATGGCAACCTTATATTTTAATTTTAAAAATGTTGTGGAAAGATGTCCCTGCCATTATCTTGGAATGCAAAGTGTTTTGAGTAGCAATTTGATCTGGAAAGTAAATACCAGTATATTAATTTTTAAATATTTTCTTATTTTCATTGTTTTGTTTCCATGGCAGCAATATATTTAATTTCAAGGTTTCTCATAAAAATGTTGATAAAAAGAATATAATGAAGAAAAGTTCTGTTGAAATTTCAATGAGAAACAAGATATATTTTTTGAGATATGGCACATCAATGCTTGCAATGTTGAGGTATGTACTCTTTACTATGTACTTAAATTACACTCGGTGCCATGCTTACATTGTAATTTCCTATGCAAAAACTTCAGGAAATACCCCTAAATAAAAACATTAACAAATTAATATCTTGAGAATCGATTTATATTTTGACTCCATTTTTTTTCCATATTGAATGATAAATTGTGTTCTCCAAATACAGTGCAAAATTTTCATGATTTAATGGACTTCAATTTTTAGTCCAACATCCCTACCTATAGTACGGGGTTAAGCAAAATATTGCCAGTGTGAAAACAGTATCATTGGCCTTGGAGAATTTTTGTGCCCTTTCCAATTCTTCCTATTTATGCTGTAATATAGGAATGTGCCCTACAGAAAAGTGGCCTTGTCCTAAAAATATTGAAATTTAAGGCCTGTAGATGATCAACCTTTTCTGATCGATTCCACAACGTTTCTTTCACAATGCAATCGCATGACCAGAACTGGTCTATACCTTAAAGAAAGTCTAGTGTGGAGCCCTGCTATGAGCTTTAATAGCATTCAAGAAAAAATAAAACATCCTCACCACCTCTGCATAGTTTAGATTCATGAAAGACTTTGAAGGCTTGTTCAGATACAGTCATTTGAAGGAAAAAAAAGGTGATTTCCTTGAATGTAAAATGAATGACAACTGCGCACAACAAACGACTTGCACCTCTTCACATCTTGATTCAGATCATTAGAAGCGTTTACACTTTACTACGTAAAATATAACAACAGAATCCTTTTCAGAATACCAGTCCCAGATTTAGAAAGAGCACTTACTGGGTAGGTGCCAGGAGCAGGGGGGTAACCAGGTTGACCTGCAGGAGGGTAGCCGGGTGCACCTGCTGGGGGGTAGCCTGGATAACTCATGATGATATCAGATTACTAGTGGGTACAATCTGAAGGATGAATCAAAAGAAGAAAAACACACTGGTGATTCAAAATCAAAGCTTCCGAATTGACTCAAGCGTTACTTCCTTTTTAGTGATGTTGAACTTGAGGTAATTGGTATTTGAGAAATTAGAAGCAAAGAAATACACTGTAGTAAAACTACACACCATGTGCAGTCTGGTACATTTACACTGAACATATAAAATCACACCTTCAATTTACTCCACAAAGCACTGCAGTTGATCACAGTTACCAAAGGACATTAAAACCAAAATGCCAATGTGGTGCTGTCATTTTTGTAAAGTATGTATTGTATTGGCAGTTGTCTTCTTGACCACACCTTTTCTTATCTTTTGGATACCATCTGAAATGATTTATTCCCACTTTATTAAGAACTGCATGCCTAAACAAACCTTTAACCCCTGCGACGCTGTCTTGTGATTCATCGCTACAATGTACGTCAGCACTCAGCAAACTATACGTACGCAGCAATCTAGTGTGCGTACATTTATTATTCTATTCCTTGAACTTTGATGACAAAAGTCTGATAAGATTGTAGTGCGGACATTTATGTCAATATTTGATTTACTACAAAGTGGTATTTCAGAAACACCTTCTCTGAACTATATAACTGCATGAGTACTTATCTTTTTTTAGATTTATAATAATTTGGGTGTTGTGCCTGTAGTGGTCTAGTAGATGTCACTGGACTGTGGACCATAAGGTCCGGGTTAGAGTCCATGCCGAATCAAGAACTTCCTTTGACATGACATCAATCTATTTTTGCTTCACTCAACCCAGGTGAGGTATATACATGTACCTGTACACTACATGTACAATGTACATGTACCTGAATACTTGTCTGACCTAACAAGGAAGTAAATGTTCATCTTTATTAACAATGTTCACAACTTTCAGAGAGTCACATTGAACAGCTGAGGTAATGGTCATCCACTGCCACACTTAAAACATAGCAGAGTACAAACAGATCCCGTGCCCCCCCCCCCCCCCCCCCAACTCCAGCAAAGCATAGTAGTCAATGCTAATAATGCGTATTGACCTCTAGCGTTAGCTGAAGACCTGGCCCAATCGGTAAAAGTATTTCAGTTCAGTTCATTTTTTATTCAAAACCATACAAAGCATGATATAATCTGTTACATAAAAAAGAGACTGGTAATAGTACATCAATCAACATATTCTAACTTGATTACATCATAAACTGAATGGTTTTAGGACCCCTTTAGAAGCTAAGCTTGTGAGCGGGGCCCTATAACAACATACATACATTTACAGTAAAAAGAATGTTACGTATGATTATACAATGGATGAAAATACTAAGCTACAGAATATAGAACATACAAATACTCTCACACACACACACACACAGACACCACACACGCACATCACCATACACAGCAAACACACTGACGAGTAGGTCCTTAGTGGTCAAAAAGCATTTCAGAATGAGAAATTACTAAGATGCGAATAAAAACTATGTCAGTCTTTCAAGCAGGTACGTTTTAGATAAACTTCTAAACCTAGAAAGAGTTGTACTATTTTTTATATCATCAGGCAGACTGTTCCATTCTTTAATGCAAGAGATATGGAAAGAGGTCAGAGTGACATTTGTTCTTGCAAAAGGCTGTCGAATAAGACACCTTTGACGTGTATTATAATTATGAATTTGCGAGTTCTGACGGAATAAATCTTTTAACGTACATTCATGAGGCATAGACTTAAGATTAAACATAAACAATATGCAATTGAACGACACAAGTCCACTTAGTGGTAACGTTCTTAGTCGAAGGAACAATGGAGAACTTGGATGTCTATAATAAGAATTAGTAATAAGCCGTATTGCTTTCTTCTGCCATACTCTCAACTTATCAAGATATGACTTAAAGGTGTTTCCCCAAGCAACATTACAATATGTCAAATAAGGAAGAATAATACTATTATATAATGTTATCAGCACTCTTTCAGGTAAAATAAATTTTAATCTAAAAATGACACCTACACTACGGGACAACCTTGTGCATACAGCATCTAAATGATTTCTCCAAGATAAATGCTCATCCATGGTTAGCCCTAAGAACTGAACATTTTCACTAAGCGCAACATCATGGCCTCCAACATTAAGAAAAGTAATGCCATCTGGAAGCTTTTTACCCTTGGAGCGAAAAATAACACATTTGGTCTTTTGAACATTCAACAATAACTTATTACAACAATACCATGCATACAGTTTCTGAATCTCTTGATTCGCAATTAGTAATAAATCTTCAGCCTTCTTATCAGCCAACAGCAAGCTGGTATCATCAGCAAAAAGTGAGTATGAGAATAATGTTGATGAGTGTATTATATCATTTATATAGATCAGAAACAACATGGGACCAAGAACAGAACCCTGAGGTACACCATATTTAATAGAAGCAAGTTGAGAATTAGTACCATTCACCACAACAAATTGTGTCCTGTCAAACAAATAGCTTTGGAACCAAGACAATGCTACACCACGTATTCCATAATGCTCAAGTTTCCTAAGGAGGATGCCATGGTCAATAGTATCAAACGCCTTAGATAGATCTAAGAATATCCCCAAACAATACTTGTCTCCATCAATAGCTTTTATGATATTACTTAATAAATTAAACACACCCATTTGTGTGGAGAAGTGCTTACGGAAACCACACTGCTGAGGAATCAAGATATTCTTTTTAGATAGAAACTCATTTAAGCGTTTATAAATTATTTTCTCAAGAATTTTAGAAAAGATTGGTAACAATGCTATTGGCCTGTAATTAATGACGTTTTTACGGTCAGATTTTTTATACACTGGTACTACTTTAGCTACCTTGAGTTTATCAGGAACAACTCCCTGAGATAAAGACATATTCATGATTTTACACAAGGGATCAATAAAAAGGTGAATGCACTCCTTTATAATTCTAGGTGAAATATCATCAGA
The DNA here is from genome assembly GCA_035222895.1 of Strongylocentrotus droebachiensis. Lineage (NCBI taxonomy): Eukaryota > Metazoa > Echinodermata > Echinoidea > Camarodonta > Strongylocentrotidae > Strongylocentrotus > Strongylocentrotus droebachiensis. Next base: position 19,159 of record JAVYIG010017965.1, read on the forward strand.
ACCACTAGATTTAGATGGTTTCAAAGACAACACAATATCGATGATCTCAGATTTTGAAGTTGGTTTTAGAAACATTGACGCATTATCATCACACTGTTTCATATAATCTTGAAAAGATTGTGGTACTTGAGGAATGTCTGCACTGATTTTCATGGGTAATCCAATGAAATATTTATTAAAACTTTCAGCCTTATCCTTGGCAGAAGAAAGAAGTACTCCATTAAAATCCATCTCTTGAGGGAGTGAATGCCTAGTTGACCGACCTAACAATTCATTGATATGAGACCAAGTTTTCCTAATATCACCTTTAACACTGTGGAACAAATCATTGTAATATTTTTGCTTGGCTATACGAAGAGTATTAACCAAGACATTCTTATAATCGATATATTTCTTTTTATTCACAGCTGTTGGTCTCTTGACATAACTACCATAAAGCTTATGTTTATGATTTATTGTTTTCAATAAACCACGAGTTACCCATGGCTTTTTACATTTACTTTTTATCGATACTTCAATTAATGGGAAACATAAATTATATAATTCCAGAAATATTTGTAGAAAATTTTCATATGACTCATTGACGCCTTCCAGTGAAGGCAGAGCCTGCCAATTAATTTCAGCTAAGTGTTGCTTGAACCTTGAGATTCTTTCATCATTTATTGACCGCCTCATAACTTGTCCATCTCTCTTGACAGAAGTTACCACAGAGCCATTTTTAACACAAAATATAGGCATATGATCTGAAATATCTGAACATATTATACCCGAGCTAAACTCATTTTGAATGCAGTTTGTGAAAATAGTGTCAATCAATGTTGCACTAATTTCAGTAATACGGGTAGGTTTAGTGATGAGAGAAAATAATCCAAATGAGTACATGAAATCTACAAAATCTTTAACACTACGATCAGTATCATAATTCATTAAATTGATGTTGAAGTCACCCATTAAATATACTTCCTTGTTTTCTCTACTCAATATCTGTAGCTGATGTTCTAAGTTTTCCACAAAGGATATACTATCATAGCTTGGAGCCCTATATACACATCCAACAATAATCTTTTTACTGAGGTTTGTTATTTCAACAAAAACAATTTCATACCCTGAATTGGATCCAGATAAATCAAAACGGAATTTAAATTCCAAATCATCTTTAATGTACAGACATGCCCCACCGCCATTTTTGTCTGCCCTACATATGTGAACAAAAGAATAGCCAGGTATCTGAAACATATTGACATCAGTTGAAGTTTTAAACCAAGTTTCAGAGACACCTATCACAGAAAAATCATGCTTTAAGCAAGACAACAATTGTAACATCTCATCATAATTCTTACATAAACTCCTGGCATTTACATGCAAAAGATCGAAATTTCCTTGTAGATTCTGGTCAAATGCACCACAATCAGCATATGCACAATCTCTAAGCATTATGTTTACATCTTCTTCAACAATGGTTTCCATTATTTACAATTAAGAAAATTAATGGCACAATAAACTCTAAACACTAAGTCTTGGAAATGACTACCCAGGATGGCATACATACTTGCATACATAACAAAACACAAACAGACATTCACACACAAACACACATTCACACACAAACACACACACACACACAATACATGATTATGAGTAAATATAAGAAATATACTACAAACATTAAGAAGGTAATAAAAACACATATAGATACATGTAAAAAACAACAACTGACTGCAGAACCCACTCCTTAATTACTTTACAGAAGAAAAGCTAACACGAATATTACAACAAAAATATCTAAGCTAGAATGAAAAGAAAAAAAGACCTATACATTTAATAGACCATAATTACATAACAGCTTGCATCAAACTTGAAGAAGAGAAAAATGGAAGAGTTCTAAGATAGATAAAGAGAGAGAGAGAGAAAGAGAGAGAGAGAGAGAGAGGGAAAAAGAGAGAGAGAGAGAGAGAGAGAGAGAGAGAATATCTTTGGCCAGAAACAAGGCCAGCAAGGCACTCAAAAAGATGTAAATAAATCATTCACGGTGACTAATCACAAACTTAAGATAAACAAATTGACCACAGCTATGCTGAGGACAATGCCACCCAGTCAAGAAGGTTTAAAGCTGCACTACGCAGTAAAGTATGGCACTCCTCCATTGCCTCTCCACTGTCCAGCGTAGAAGCGAAGTTTAGTACCTTTAGAATATAGATCTTGAACTTCCTTCTTATGTTTCCTTTTCTGCTCCAGATCACGCTTGGTTAGGTCATTGACAAAGTAAAAAGGATCCTCCTTCAAAGCTTCCCTTGCACTCTTCATGATGGCGACTTTCTCATCATACGAAGAAGTCTTCACAATGATATGACGGGGGTTATCTCCTTTCCTTCCTTCACGCAGGGCACGTTCCACCTTGACTTCCAATTTAAATTTGGTCTTTATAATGTCCTCTACTATCTGAGCACAGTCTTCTAATCCAACATCCATGGATTCTTGTATTCCTATTACACGAAAGTTGTTCCTTCGTGAGGAGCGCTCAGCCTTGTTGACATCGCTGTCATGGCTTCCAACCCTCTGTGCTAAATCTGTAAAAGATTTCTCCATCCTGCCCAATCTGTACTCAAGCTCAGCATTCTTTTTCTCAAGTTCGTTGATACGCTGACCCTCAAACTCAAGGGCCCTTTCCACTTTCCGTACACTTTCAATCAAAGATTGTACAGCTTCATCCATTACCTTTTCAAAGTTGCTGGTTGCAGCTTTAAGATAATCTGCCAGCTCCACACCAGATGATGGGAGAGAGCCCAAGTTGTTAGCAGGATCTGCCTGATCATCTGTGCCAGTAGGGGTGGCAGCAGCATCGTGAAGCTCGTCGTTTAAGATGGAGTAACTTCCACGGGTATTCTTTGTGGTTTTTTTCACAATTTTCTTCTGGCTGCGGCCACTCATAATGATAACTTTTATCAAAATCTGGTAGAGATGCAAATTATGAGTAGTTATCAACTTTGTTTTCGAAGAATGGTGATATCTAGGGTGTTGAAAAAATATATCTTGAGGAGAGGTTCACTCGCACGTGTTACTTAGTCAGCTGCCATTGCGTTCAAATATCTGCAAAACCAAGGAAATTTTTAACAACGAAACAGTGTTGCTTAATACCATAACTTAATAAGCCAAAATACATAACTAGATTTCTAAGAATATGATATGTGTGCCCCCCCCCCCAAAAAAAAGAAAAGAATTATAATAATAATAATACAAAAATAGACTTTCGTTTAGGGCTAGGTTTTCTACAACAACTTCCCTAGTTTCTCAATTCTACATCTTGTCTAGAGTTGCTTAAAAGCATGACTAGATCCAGAGTTGTTACCAAAATAAAATTTATGTTTCTAAATTTAGCTGTGATCACACGCGCATGAACACTACTTGACCTAGTAGAACGATACAGGTGCAATGTCCAACAATTATGCATAGCGCATTGGCATTGCATTCAGCATTGCACTGTTTTTTGCAGATGGAATTTAGAAACATACCTCACTCACTCAGCTTAGCAACAATGCAAAGGGGGAAATAAGGCTATAAAAGGATGAATGTTTCACCTACGGAAAAACACGCTTTTTGCAGGCCAGTTTCCACAACAAACTGTTTTGTTAGTAGTTTTCCAATGAAATTAAATCGGGGTGCGGCGCTTGTTTACCACGAACGGACGGCTCCTGCGCAACGCAACGGGATACACGGCCACGGGCCCACTCCTGCGCTGTCAGCCACTAGCTCTCACTCCGTGTATGCTGAAGAATACACACGCGAAGACAGACGAGTCAAAGCAGGGTATGTTAGTTTGGTCAAAGCCAGCGTATTTTACTTTTACAGACAACACGTTGTTTATAGTCACAGAAACTAAAGAAACCATCACTGTGTATGAAATAGGATAATTTGAAACAAATCATCATCAATATTACCAATAAAACAGCTCCAAAACGACGAAATCAGATGCAGGAAAGCCAGTGTCCTTAGTTTCAAAACACGCCTACAAATTCTCAGCTCTAATCAATCAGTGATCGCAAATTTCATGCAGATCAGTGCACGCTATATATCGCTAGTGCAGCTAGCATGGAAAAGCAGTGGCGGATCCTTGGGGGCGGATGGGGGCACAAAAAAAAGATAAGGAACAAAAGAGGAAGAAAAGAAGAGGGGAAAAAGGAGAAGAGAAAAGACAGAGCAAGAGAGAGAGAAAAAAAGAGGAAGGAAAGGAAAGAAAGGAAAAGAAAAGAAAGAAAAGGAGCAAG
>JAVYIG010017966.1:0-23418 GCA_035222895.1 Strongylocentrotus droebachiensis
AATTTTGAGTACGGTAAAGAAGAAAGAAGATAGTGAAACGTTTAACGTTTACCATAATGAGCCAAACTCTTGAGGTACATGGATTTGATAACAAATATGTGCAGGTGGGTTTTGTGTGATTACAGATACTCTCCATTTTCAGATATTATGGAGCAGTAAGTAATGGATCAATGATTGTTTTGTATGATTGACCACAGATGATGTCTCTTGACGATGTAGAGAAGATCATGGATGATACAAGGGAAGGCATTGAATATCAAAACGTGAGTACCGGTATACGAATGTTAAGTCTACATGTATGTCAAATATTGATGTCTGGCATTTAAAGCTATTAACAATTTTAGGGTATTATGTTATTTTATATTTCAAAATCAGGAATAAGCTGTATATACAATGATATGAGGTCATTTATTATAATGATATAGTACATGTGTAAATACGTTATAATAAAAATTTGTTACTCTTCTATGGCTGGTCATCTGTATTTATTTTGTATTAACAATGCGATTAAATTTCTCAACAAAAACGCAATATATTTTTTTTTACATCTTTGATAACTGATCTTTTTAACAGGTTGTCAAAATTCGCTTGTTTCCCTACTTTCAAAATGGAATATCCTGCTTGCCTGATGACATGTGAATATTGTGAGCGAGTGATGTTGTAGCACTGAGTATTATATGTATTCACTTTTCTTTCTGTTGGGATGATAGGAGATTGATGAGTTGCTTGCCGGTGGATTGACTGAAGAGGACGAAGAAGCAGTGCTGGCTGAGCTTCTAGAGATGACAGGAGAAGCAGAGATCACCCTACCTACTGTGCCTCAAGATGAACTTCCTGAAATCGGTAAGTCATTCATAAAGAATGTGTACAATAGGATTTACTGAATTCAGAATTAGATGTTATTTATTAAGGAGACCAGTCACTTATATTTATTTGTTTGGAGGGAAGATTTGTAAATATAAATTCAGCCGACCCCCCCCCCCCCAAAAAAAAAAAAATGAAAAATGAAAAATGAAAAATAATAATGATAAATAAATTTTAAAAAAGAATGATAAAAACAAAATTAAAAAATTAAAATAGATTAATAAACAAATAATGAAACCATTCAAAAAACTGAAGAAAAAACAAAACAAACGAAAACTGAAAAAAAAAAAATCAGCATTCTAGGAGTGGAACCGGAGTTGGAATTTGGTTGCATTTGTGTTGTCTACATACAAGTCTATTTTACCTTCATTTAGCAAGTAATTAGGCTTGTAATTTCTGTTTACAGAAGTGATATTGAAAGCAAAGATGATTTGTTTCCTTCAAGGAAAACAATTATCCACTTGGATTAGAATTCTTGATGAAGACGGTATGTTGTAATATTGAGTTTCGATCTAAGGCCTAAAAAAAAAGATATTGTATTGCCCTTTGCGACCGACCCACAATTTTTTAAATCTAACGGTCGGCTTTTTAAAAAACTTTTTTTTTTTTTTTTCTGTTCTTTAGACAAAACAAATATTTAAGCAATTAAAACTGAGAAATATCAGCTCAAAGACGGGGACAAAAAGAAAAAAAAGATTTCTGACCGACCGACTGACCCATGTTTTGGCACCTTAAGGGCAATACAACAACTTTTTTTGTTAGGCCTAATGTCCCAACATTGGTGGGAAAATAAGTGTAACCTATGTGAGCTCTAAATATATTCCAATACGTCATAGACATTAAAGTGAATTTGTAAGAGTATACTACAATTATTCTTCAGTGAGTCATTTTCTGTTCTCTATCCAATCTTCTTATTTTGCTCAGATGAAAGTGAGAAACAGAGGGAGAAGAAACGGAGACAAGAACGGAAAGAGCCAGAGTTGGTGCCAGCGTCATGATGATATTCATCTCATAAATGTAGGAGAACTTTTCATCCGTTGATAAACTGGATACACCTATCATTAAGTTTTGACCTTCAGTCGGGAAGTGAGCAAACAAAGAGGACATCATAATAATAATAATATTGGATTCTTATATAGCGCACGTATCGACCTTGCAAGGTCCTCAAGGCGCTCCAACATTACCCGGCTATGCTAGGCTGCCGATTTTTACGCTCACAGCATTTTAAGGAATTCCTTCCTACCGTTACCCATTTAACACCTGGGTGGAGAGTGGCAAATGTAGATCAATGTCTTGCCAAAGGACATTACCTGTTGATGATTGAGCTTGGGGATATTTCAGACTCGAACACATGGAGAATGCAGATTTGATGAAAGATGAGACAGTTTCAATTGAACCAGTGGAGGTTCTTTACTTTCTTTCTACTCTGATTAGGTGATCCAAGCAAGGGATTCATCCAAGAAAAAAATAGTTATTTGGCTGAAGTCACATCTTGGCAACGACATACCATTCAAGTCACTGTTTATAACTTTATGTTCTATGTCAACTGATGTGCACAGTCTCGACACACTGTTTGTACATTCTTACTAAATGCCTATGCGATCCAGATGGTTTCCGTATTAAGTCTATTATATGGGAAGAGAGAGAATTCAGTAGTCACAAGGTTAAGCCACATTCAACTCTTTACAATGATTTTGCATCCGATAAGACCTGTGGACTAGTTGACATTGAAAGAATAGCGATTAGTTTATCAGTGCCCATGCAAAGTAATATTCAATTTGCTCTTCCAACCTACAAATCCAGAATATATTGGGCTTTTCTGTGATTTTATGATAAGACAATTGAAAGGTGTACGCTTACCATTCCTGCTAATTTATTCTGAAAATCCCTGCTACACATCTGTCTATAGTACACTGTATATTCATAAAATGTTTGCAATAATATCTATGGTATGTTGGAAGTCTTTTTTCTTGATCCCAGTGTACAGAAGATATACAGTCAAAACCTGTCTCAGTGGCCACCTCTCTATAAAGGTCACCTGTCTATTGTGGTAGAAATGTGTTTTGTAGAAACCTGTCTGGGGAGGCCAACTGCTTACCCTTTGATGGCCTTAATAGACAGATTTGACTGTACATGATTTTGTTTTGACATTTAAGTTTGAACTTTGTTGAAAATATATGGTAGGTCTGAGAGTCTTAAAATTTCATGCAAATTTAACATAGTATCTTGTTTTGTTTTGTTTTGTCACTTCAGGGTTCCAAACTCAAGCTTGTTATTTCAAAAGATTTCTTTATTCCAGTTTTTCGATTTTTGAAAATTGCAATGTCAAATTTTGTGATTTCATATTCTTCTTCTGAAGTTCTGCACTTGTCAGTTTCAAGGATCTCCCTATTTCCCCAATTCTTCTATTTGCAAGGTACCCTTTTCTTGCACATGCAATTGATTGAATTATGTTGTCGTGATTTTATAAGAAGTACATAAGCATGTTGCTGTATCATGTAAAACACCATGCAAAGTGGTATATTATATTATTTACTGGTAGGTTATGTGTGTTTCATGTATTAGCAGCATGAAACTGTATATAGTGAGTATTAAATCTTTGATTGAACAGACAGCTGCAAATAGCAAATGCATGTTAATCTTAAAGTGGTAATTAAAATGATAAATTGTACCACTTACATTGTTGTCATCTGTAATATTTGTTCGTATTCATAAGTTGATAGATGTATTCATCAATTTGTGATGTATCCTAAATCCAAGAAAAGGGACATATGAATAATATCATGTTTTATTCTGTCCATTTCCTTAATTACAATTAATCAAAAACATTATTACACTAGAGAAAACGGTATCGAGACATATTCCTCCCAAAGAAGAAAGATTTATTGTAAAAAATAATACCAATATATTTTTGTCCTCAAATTAATTTACAAACACATGTACATGGATTTTGAAGTAGCACAATAAATACAAATCATGGAAAACATAATGGCGTGATTCAGATTGTGAGGAACAAATACTTATGTGAGTGTAGGCCTACACAAAGGCATTCAGGAGGAGAATTCTCACAATTGAGTTTCAAGTACAGTAGTATGTATGTACTTTTGATGTGCTACAAAGTGCAGACAACTTGATTTGCAGCATGGTCCGACTCTGTGGTTCACACAGCCCCCCCCCCCCTCCCCCCACACACTGTGAATGAACCCTTTTTTGTATATTGTTATTGCGACGAATGTGCAATAGTGGATTATCAATTATATCATACCCGTACAGTTTTACATCATCTTCTTCAAAAGGAATTCGTCTGTTTGGAGCCACAAGGGATTTAAGTCTGTTTAAAATCATATGAATTAACACCCTTCTGGCTCCAAACAGATAATATTACCTTTTTCAAAAACTTATAAAGCTAACAATAAGAATACAGGGTAGCACTATCAAGTCTGACTCCAGAGATTCCGTTGGTCAATAAAACATTTTTTTTTAAAGGGAGTCTACACTGTGCTGCCTATATTTCATGATCATTTCTTTTCTCAATTTCTTGCCTTCTGTTTCATTTTTCTTTCTGTAAACTTTGTTGATAATGCTGGTTTTCATAAATTTTCATTTTAGTGAGTACACAATCAATTCAGCCGTTTTCTTACATTTAAAGAGGCATGCCAATGACAAAGGGGAAAAACAAATTTATTCATCATTATTTTTCACCACAGATTTCAATCAAATTATTTTCTTCGTCGTCATCGTCATCATCCTAAATACCTTCACCTTTCTCATCATCAAAATTACAAATATCATGACCATTTCTTAATGACAGCATTAGTGTCATTACATGTATCATTATATCACCATGTGCCATAAGTATAGTAAGGCTGAAGAAAAAAGGAAAAAAGGAAAAAGACAAGATGTCAAAAAACCTTGTCCCTGCTCTTTTAAAACAGTGATGAAAGAATGAAACTACAACATGTTTCATCAATATCCATGGCTTACAATAGAATTCCAAAATAAATAAAGTACATCGCAACAATCTTCTGTCAAACAGTTGCAGCTATAAATTCATATGTTTATGTCATCTCTTTCAAGGCTTTAGAGATATTCACCAAAGTTTGGATTTCTACTTCTTCCCCTTCTATGAAATCCACCCAGCCTTCCACCTCCACCTGTTCTTCTCTCACATTCTCCTCCTCCTCCTCATCTACCCCTCTCTCCCCTCCATCCTCCTCCTCCTCCTCACTACCATCACCATTATCATCCTCATCTTCCCCGGAGTCTGATCCATCAGATGTTAGTGCATTCAACAGCAGGGAATCATCATCATCATCATCATCATCATCGTCATCGTCTTCTCCATCGTCATCGTCAGCATTGTCATCATCGACCATGGTATTCTCATTATCGCTCTCGACATCATCACTGTCCGAGTCATCCGAGTGGTGAGAGTCCGCTGGAGGGAGCTGTGCTTTGGGAACCTTGCCCTTGTTAGATGATTTGTGTGCTATGACATCCCTGCTTTTAACTTCAGCCTGGAACAAAATAAAGAAAGAGTTTCTTATATTCTAATTTCTTTATCAAGGTGCTAAATGAAATCAAGTCAATCCAATATTATTGTAATTTATAATTAAAGTATACTTGGAAGTCACCCGATGTTCATGTAAACTATGTGCTCTTCACCGAAATTCATCCAAAATGTAATTGCAACTACACTGTATTTCATTATTATTCCAATCAATTACTGACAACTGTTTTAAAGCCCATCTGTAGTAGTGTACAGGAGGGATTTAGACTACCCTGCAAGGTCACTGGACAGGAGGTTATCTCATCAAATTAGCTCTCAATTAACATAATAAAAAGAGGATCATGGGGGACCAATGGTCACCGATTATGCATTGTTTGTTATATAGAGGCCATAGAGGGCGCAAGTAGCTACAAGTAGTGCAGTGGAGCTTTAAGAAGACTCCTCCTTTACACATCAAAATAAAAGGTCAGTGAAAAGTGCTTGTTTTCTTTGGAACATAAACATTCTGCGTCTAATTTAGTTAACAAAAGCAAAAAGAATTGTTTGTTACAAACAGCACTATTTGAATATCTTCCAACATGAAGAAAATGGGATGTGGGAGAGACAGCAATTGTAAGCTCTCTTCTCATCCCATGGACTCCTAAAGAGGAACAAAATATCTCATTCTGACCCTATCCTCACCAGATTCTTGACAGCCCATGCTAGGAGTTTCTCACACTCTTCAGCCTTCATGCCATCCACCTTGCGAATCAGAGGCTGGGAGTTCCTATGACACACTCCTAGATGTCTAAGGATCTTCAGCATCTAAAAACACACACAAAAAAACATTTTCACACTTGTAAAATTGAAGTGAGATCTCATATTGTTTCATAATGTTATATCATGAGGTATTTTACGAGGTATGTTAATCTTCATAAAATACTAAATATAAAACAGTTTCCACATTGTTTACACTTTGCAGACATTTTGTATTCATGAGCCCCAATGTCTTCTCCTCTAGGTTTAACTTTGCTATGAAAATATAAAGAATTTTGATAAAATAATGTAAAGAACAGGTTTTCATAATATTCCCTCTGATTTTCAAACTTTTTTACAATACCCCGGTATGATACAGATTTTGGGTGAAAAGTGCTTGCAATTTTACCCTATAAATATAATATAACCATACACACAAAAATCTTGTTTCTAAATTGACTACATTTTATAATCTCTGTTTAATGTTATCAAAAAATAAACATGATACTTTTTCAACGCACCTTTTCATGACTGCCGTATCTGTGGAAGAGGAGTGAGAGGATGTTCATCACGAAGCCAAACTTTCTCTCTCTTCTCGTGTAGAGTGGTAGAGTCATCATCAGTCCTAGCCTTGGTCGTATGAGCCTCTTCCTCGAAGTAGGACTAATGACAACAAGACAATTGCCAAATTATATTGTCTGTGTATTTTTTTCTTATAGCATACATAAGACATAGATAGCTGGATATGGAATAAATGGAATGCCAACATATCTTTTCAGAGATTGAACAGGCAACCACTATTTATAGAGTCTACTCATTGTAGGCACTCTACTTTTGTTAATCAACTTTAGATTGCAGGTATGGAAAATTCTATATGCAAATGTTTCAACATTATGTTCTGAAGTTAAATTACCTTACCCACTTGAATTGTATCTTGTCTTGAAGATTCACTATATTTAGACCTTTATTCACCTGATGTGTGCATCACATTCAAACATCAATACTTCCATAACCATTTGTTGATAAATGTTCAAGTTTAACCCAACTTTTGAATTTACTATATATCGGATTATCCAAAGATTTAAAGACCCTAAGAAATCAAAGATCAGATCAAATATGAGATTCCTAAACACTTTGAAATATGAGCAAATATTTGTCATCCAATGGAACAATATTGCTTTCAAAAGAAACAGCAACAACGGTCAACAAGGCAAGTTTTCCCTGCCAAGATTTTGCCTCACTGAGGGCAAAGTCCCATTTATTTTAAGAGTGGTATCAGTGGATCATTCATAACAAAATCTTATGAAACAGAAGTAGACGGTAAATTTTAAAGCTTATGGGGAAGAGAGGTAATTTTTCAGCAGGAATCTGCTTAACACATATTCCATTTGAGCAAAGTTAATCCCTTTGCAGCAAATGAAAACTTATCCTAAATGGGAGACTGTCACCCAAATGGGTTACCAAAAATCTGGACAACAGTTTCCCGAAAAGGAAAGACCGGGAGGAGTCTCCGATATCGGCCGTGCATCCCTACGTCTACTGATGTCTCAATACCTTGTCCTAGAATCTGGTGCCATGACTGCCCCTTTCCTTATATCCATAGCAGCATGGCAGGCAGAGTAGAATGTAGGCATTTCAAGCTCCATCTTTTTCAACTCTTTCTTCCATGAAAAGTTTTTGATTGCAGTTTCTTGTGAGAGTTTCTCAGCCGTCTTGCAAAAGTAGAACGCCTCCTTGCGGATCTCTTTCTCCATCACTCCGATGAATGCTTTCTTTGCCCTTTGCGATTCTGCAATAATGATACTAAAGGCTTTATGATATCTATACTGGATGAGGTAAGCTATGGACTTCTTCATGTAGTTCTTATGTCCACCATTTTTGCACAGAACAGCCACTGTTGGCTCCAATTTCATACGTTTTCGTCTTCGTTCGGAACGAGAGTTTGAATCTTGTGGATTGTTAATGATATTCTGGACTTCTTCCAACTTCCTTTTGCTAGTTCTGCTCTCATTTTTACGTGTTTTGCCTCTCACCCTTGATTTGGGTATATGCTTTCCTTGAGGACCACTCCTCAACCTCATCTCCCACTCTATTTCTGTCTTCAAAAGTTGCTCTCTCTGCCTGAGTGTAGTCCTGAGGAGACGAAAGCAGGAATCACAAACATGACCCTCGTCCGGAAATTTGACAATCATTTCTGGCACAGCCTGAGATAAAGCAGCGGCGACATCTACACCAAAACTGGGTCCTAGTTGTGACTTCAGTGAAAAACGCTTGTATCCCTTATTTTTAGTTTGAAATTTCTTGCCACAAGCGACACATTTTCCAGGTTTCCCCATGTTCGTTTTATACACTGGAACACCGACTGCACAGTTGTAACCAGCGGCAGTGTGACCAATTCTACGCCGAACCGATCGGGCTATAGTTATTCTGTGAGTTCCGTATGTACGTAGCTAGGTCCGTATATCAGCCTGACCAAAATCCCTCTACGTTCAAACATCGACATTGTTTAGCTTTCTGTATCATCAGTGTACGTGTCCCATCTATCGGAATTTGTGTTGGAGCTGCAGGAATGCACACTTGTTCTACATGAAAACACTTAGAACAGTGCCCTTTGCTGGTTATGGATGTGAGTATTATTTGTCTAGAAAATATATGATAAGGGACAGAGCAAGTGCAAATCTGTTTTTACTTTAATAGGGATGTGATTTTGGAAGTAGAAGAGCTAGAGACTAGATCTAGACCTCTAGAGTTAGAAATAGAATTTAAGCCTGAGTGAATATAAATAAATGATCATGATCAATAGCGGAGGAAGAAGAAGTAGAAGAAGAAGAAGAAGATCAGATGATGGGTGTGTTTTTTTTTATTGATTACCAAACTTTTTACTCACACATAGCTGTTTATGTAGGGCCTATGTTATTATTTATTTATTTAATTAGACACCTAATTTTAAGTTTTGATTGAGTTTAACTTGTCCCATAATCTTGTATGAAATGTCCTTTCCTGATCAATTAAATTAATAGCATTTATAGGTTTATTGTACAGTGGTGCCTAATTATTGATAAGACATTTCTAATTTGAATATGACTAGCTTTTTAATAAAGAAATTAAACGAGTTGAGTTAACTGAAAGGCATAAAACTGGAAGACAAAATATTTAATCAGCTACCGGTAATCTATTAAAACTTTTGCCAATATAGACCTATGTCTTTATTTCATTTTTCCAGGATGTAGCAGTTGACCCGTCTTTCACTGCGTATGATCAAAACATACTCTTTTATGGTTTCGTCATTTCATTGGCCATGCCGGTGGCAGCATTTTTCTACTTTCTCAACTGGATGGGTATCAAGTTCTTCAAACACAACTAGCTTCAAGTAATATTCTGGTGGCTTAAGTTTCATCATCATCTATTTGTTCTACATGAAAACACTTAAAACACTGCCCTTTGCTGGTTATGGATGTGAGTAAAAATTGTGTGGAATATATGATAAGGGACAGAGCAAGTGAACATATTTGTTTCAACTTTAATTGGGATGTGATTTTGGAAGTAGAAGATGTGTGTGGTCTTTTGACTATCAAACTTTTAGTTTTACTTCATTCTTTACTTCAATCAATCAATGTAGTAAACTTGTAGAGAAGTGAGAAAGAATTCATGGTATTTGTCATATGTCACCTCTGTAAACTGATAAATATAATGCATTGAAATTTTTGATTGAGTTTAACTTGTCCTATAATCTTTCCTGAATAATTAAATTAATGGCATTCATAGGGTTTATTGTACAGTGGCGCCCATATTCTTGATATAATTTATGACATTTCTAGTTTGAATATGACTACCGGTAATTGAACCAACTTCCTGACCAGCTTCGAGTTGTTGGGAGCACTGACAGCTTTGGAAGAGCCCTGAAAACTTATTTGTTTTCGAGGGTTTCCTAGAGCTGCTTTGTCCTTTTGCTGGTTAGGAGTTTGGTTCGACATAATGGGTGTCTGTTTGTTGAATTTGTAATAAGTAATGTCCAATAGTTTTACTTAGGTGTAATTATAGGTGAATCGGTTTACTTTCCCATATTTTGTTGTTGTTATTTGTTTATCTACTTTGTTATTTATTATGTTGTTTATATGTTCAAGTTTGTCATGATTGTAAAGCGCATAGAAATTTTTTCAATTTATTATGTGCTTAATAAATATTCTTTATTCTTAATTCTTATTATTGTTATATCTTTATTTCATCTTTCCAGGATGTAGTAGTTGACCAGTCTTTCTCTCTAGAGGATTCAGACCTACTCTACTATGGTATCCTTGTTTCATTGGCCATGCCGGTGGCAGCATTCTTCTACTTCCTCAACTGGATGGGTCTCAAGTTCTTCCAACACAACTAGCTTCAAGTAATATTCTGGTGGCTTAAGTTTCATCATCACTGCTGGGAGTGCTGATGGCTGCAATCATTGCATCATCATCATTATAGGTCATCGCTAGGATATGTATCATGGCTATCAGTGTAACCATGGTTACACCCTCTGGTCACCCTCTCAATACACTCTACCGGATTGCAGGAGACAGATGCCAATGGAAGGTCTTATCACCTACATTGATTTGGTTTATTTACCAACAGCAATAGAGTAATACATTTCATACAATGTGTTTACATATACAAAAAGAGGAACTACCGGTATTGGTTGGTAAAAGGGGTCATATAATAGCACATGTGCTAGTTGAGCCTAACCCCTTAAAAAGCTAAACAAAGTATTTTGGTACAAATCAGTTTAGAAAATGTTACAAAACGACAGTAATGAATGTAAAGGACAACAATGATGACGTCTTGTAACCATTGCTATGCTGTATGAAGAGATGATTTCTAGTGAGAGTGCTATATTTCTCAAGAAATTTGGATCAAATCAGATTTTTATAAGAGTGTAAAACAAAACACAGATCCTAAGAAAAACTATTTGTGGAGCCCTTAAATGAAATATTCAAGATCTGTTTAACCTGGTTATTTCCACTACTATTAGACTGGCAGACATTGTTGTCAAAAGCACATTTGACTTTGGAAACTGGCAATGCTTGGTCAAACTTCCCATAAATTTCACAGAAAATGATAGTGCATAAGAACGGCATTGATAGAGAATGTAGAACACTTATTATAGCTGTCATCACCCATGAAGTAATCAACTCAATCAGCAGTAGCTTGTTACTGGAACTGATATATTAGTGGTATTTTTTATAATACTGTACTTGCCCAGTAGCCCAACCTGTACAAAGTATGCCAATTTTTTTCTCTTTCTTCCGTGAAGAGCAGTACTGTAATTGCCTGTAGTTGGGAAACTTGTCTTTCATGTCTCTCTTTCATTTAGTTTAAGTATTAATTGTCACTTAGGGGCGAAACTATGGAGCAACTGCCAATTTTTGTTATTTACCGGTAGTAAAAGAAATCAATAGTAAACTGGTGAACGATGACCACCTTCGATCATGTGTGGCCAAAAATGGTGATGGTTTACAAGAAAGTTTCTGGTTTTACAGTTTGTAAAGCATATATGTGTTTGCTTAAGATGTGAATACATGTACTTTCAAAGAGTTCAGTTTGAAAAAAGAAAATGACTACCATATTTCTTTATAATATTTTTTGACAATTGACAAAGAGCTGAACAACTTTAATCCACTTACTCTATTTTTCTATAGAACTTTATGAAATGTTTTGCTATTTACTATGTTTTTACTCAATTTCATGTATTGTATATATAACCAAATCAAATGTCAAACATTTGAGCACTGTGATATGTACTTGCCTTTTAAATGAAATATAAAACTGTTATTTCCGTTGGGGATAAAACTGGAGCAGCCAGTGAAATGTATGGGAGTAGCAATTGATTTTGCTCTGGAAAGCTCAAAGAGCTTTGTAGAAAGGGGGGAAAAATAATTAAAAAACAATAAATTGCATGAACATTGATGCAATGGAATCTTGCTTGTACTATAGAAATCCAAAGAGACCCCACATAAACCAAAAAACCAAATAAACCATTACTCTTACTTTTTGTATGTATTTTGTACATTTCCATTATTGCAAAAGGACAAATAACATCTGTTTAATTTTGTACCTGTTATGGGAGTAGGGACATCTAATATTTAGGAGTGTGGGGGGGGGGGGGGACACAAAAACATTAAAAAAGAAGAAAAAAAAAACATTGGCCAGTATTCATAAAAGCAAAAGCCATTGTTCTAGGTTTAAGTGGGTTGATATACTGTGTGATAGAGCGACAACCTCTTCGTCATACCACAATTCTGTAATTAGACAAAAAAACAAATACATGTATCTATTTATCCTTTTCAAGTCAATACAGGATTTTGTTTTGTTTTTCACTTATTTGTTTAAGATTACCAATTTTTGTCATAGAATTTAGAGCTCGACACTTAGTACTCCATATATCAGTGGAGTAATTTTTTGTGTATACACAATTACACATGTATGAGGCTATGATACAACTCACAGGACGATTGTCTGCTTAACTGGTACAAAAATAAACAATTGTTCGCTATATAGAGGGCACAAGTAGCTATAAGTAGTGCAGTGGGGCTTTAAATGATGATGTTCACTTCCAGTTTATGTAATCACTGTATGGTATATTTCATGAAATATTCTATTAAATGTGTACCTGTCTGCCAATCATTTATGTCATCCAGTGTGTGAAACGTGTTCAGTGAATTAAGAGGCTCAATTGGCAAATATTTTGCATATAAATGTGTACACGACATATATGGTATTTCCATATTTTTTAATGAAAATAAAAGAAGACACAACAACAACATTCTGTGATTTTGCAATGCTTTATCATCTATTTTATAACTCAGCATTGGATTTTGTCATTTTTAACAAAAACACATAAAACAAATGACATTATGAACAATGATGTCATACTAATTCTCTTTCTTGTATTACAATGTACCAGTGACAATGAACAGTTTTATCAACATAGAAAAAATGGACACTTATAATGCATAAATTACACACAAAAAACAATGTTTTTTTCATTTTTTTCTCCAAATAAGGTATGTACAGTGTTCATGTATTTACATTTTGAAGCCGACACATCAGGGTTTTTTCTGCCAAAATCGTGAAACAAAGTCAATTCTGTTTTCTTAAACAATATCATTTTTGTTTTATACATCAAAGGTGATTTATGCATATACATGTATATATATAGATATATATAAAAAGAATTCATCAGCTACTTCAGTTGATTTGATGCTGTAATTCACCGACCACCTATACGACATTAGACAGTAGAGGGCGACATTCCTCCCATACTGTGCATGTCAGCTCATGCACAGATTTGATACTGGGGGAAGACAATGAAGACGAGGTTTCTTCCAGCTTCCATAGAGAATGTACAGCAGTGTCAACAAACTACCGATATAACTTGAGGATTGTTCAGGTGTCATGAAGTCCTCAGATGATTTCACAAGATCTATATAGCCACCATCATCTGTTGCCTAGTATTTTTTTGGCTTCAAAATTATCACTCCTATCAGAATTTCCAGTTCTCCATCCATTGTATTTGTATGGGACCTGGAAGTGCTTTTGCCAAATATCTCCATGGCCAATGCTGCCCTCTACAGCCAAATACCGTATTGACGATAGCGAGAATTGGACACTGCTAGGTTCCACAAAGATAACAAAATTCACTAATACAAAAGAATACTGATGGAAATCAATAATGAAAGAAATTATACTTACAGACAAATAAAATTCATAATAAGTAATCATTTCCCCAAACAGGAAATGTTCATCAAAGACGCATGCCATCTTGTGAAACAACGATAATTATTTACATTTAGAGTACAAACATGAAAGTACCCACTACATGCACATTACATGTATGTTTAATACAACCACAATTACAAAACTAATTATAGCGAGAAACTCTTCTTACCCGACTTTAAAAGAGTGATGAGCAGTTTCACAGAGATGCTCAAAAAATATTACTTCTCTCGACATTTGGAGAATGATTATCAAGCTAAATTAATTTGAAAGTCCATTCTTTGAAAGGGCAAACATTTATATGGTAATTTCTACAAGGAAACGCAAATCCTTAGGGTACTTGGCAAGTGCCATTCACTGATGAGTTTTAAGAAAGAATATTCCTTACATTTACGCTTGATCACCCTTGACATTTACAACCAGATCAAAATCTTTCAACATCTTTCAAAAGATTTCAACAAAAATACAGCAATAATACTTGATCTGACCTATTATCCCTGGTTCTTTAGGAAAGTAGAAATCAAACACATTTGTATATAAAGTGCCGTAAGATGACCCCCCCCCCCCCCCCCCCCCCCCCCATACCGGTTAGCGTACTTTTGTCATATGAATCTTAATTTCCTTACCGGTAGAATCAAACAAATTTTATGACCAGAACACTTCCCTTCATTTCTATTAATCATTGATGGGATACTGGATAATAAACAAAGGACAAATATTGCTTTAAATTACACACATTCTGCAACTGGTTTATCTGCCGTCTGGTTTTAATATAAATGGAAGCTCATTTCAAATGCCCATTTTAATAAAGGAATCATTTTCATGTTCACAATCCACACAAGAAAAGAATTTCAACATTTGTTTTCATTTTTTTGTGAGTGTGTGATTAATTTTAAAAGCATGCCTTTCAGTACCGAGACAGATGGTGACTGGTAAATAATCTGTAACAGAGTAATCACATTATATACAAAAAGAAGACTAGGTAGTGGTGCACATTACTCACATACTTAAAAAAAATCTGCATAGATGTATCTACAATCGTAACATAAATTCAAACGAGGTGAGGGTCTGAATAGTAGTAGGAAGGAAGTGTTTTATTCTATTAGAGTTACAAAATGGCGTAACTGGGGGTTGGTATGTGAGATAAAGACAACCATATTTGGTTCAACTTAAATTAACTTGCTAGTTAAGCAACGACATTTACAGACACTCAACTTGTGAATGATTGTAAAATAGAACATCTTCAAGCAACACAATATAATAGTACACCTGTGGGTGTTTCACAAAGACTAAGATTGACTTAAAGGGATCCGGTAACTTTGTCTCAGATTCTGAAACAAAATTCAGGATTTAGCTCATGATGCAATGATAATTACAAACCTTTAGGTCAGTCAGGAACCCCATGACTTTTACTAGCCGATCGCCTGTCTGATTATCAAGATATTTATGATTGGAATTACAAATTTTGAAAACCGTTCGCCTGACGGTTTTCATAACACTACAGTCTATTGGGGAAAACGAGTATGGTAAAACCGGTCACTCAAAGATTTTTACTTTTTTGAGGCACTTCTTGATCATTTTGAAGCGCAATATATTTAGGGCTTCAATATTACACCATATCACAGACACTGATAACACGTAGGGCCGTGTATCTCAGATTTAACGTTCTTCAACGATCCCTTTAAGTTTTGAAGTATTGAACCAGATATTAAATTAGAGGAAAAAACCTTAGAAATTATGACCTTTAGATAATGTTTTTACCTTCAATAATAAACTGTCAAAAAATATGAGTTCTGTAGATTTGTGACGTCCCTTGAGAGACCAATGGTGAGAGCAATGAGTGGCATGAATGGCCTGCCACAGTTCAAGTCAAACTTAAGTCAATCTTAGTCTTTGTAAAACACCCCCATTCGACTTAGCACATACACGTAGTTGAAATATCCACATATATTTTAAACATGGGAAGTCCCACTTTATGAATTTTCAAATATAATCACTGATGAAGTCAGGGAAGAGTTTCATGAATGCAATTTGTTTCATCCACCATACCGTCAGCGCATAAATGAATAATGATGATTAGTTAGTTACTTCGTTGAGCACGTATCTAGTATTCGTCTCGGTGGGATTTACAATTTTGTACAGATGACTTTTATCTGCCCATGCGCAGATTGTGTCTACAAGCTAGCTTATTCCTGTAAAATTGCAATGATTTAAGGGCAATCGTTCCACATAGAGATTGCTATTGAAAGCAGTGCAGTTAGAATGACATGATATTATGTTATTAATCTAACAACATAACGAAGATGGGATTACTCAAGGATGAAATTATATTTATGGTCATTTTCATTTTGTTTACATCCTTTTTTATGCAAATGCTCTCATAAACACAAAAAAAAGATGGGAAGCAGAATCTCAATTTCCATTTTTTTTAAAAAGCTAAACGCAAAGTTTCATGTACCTAGGATAGAGGTCTGTGGGTACAGAGTACAGACTATCATGGCTGGAAACTTGGTATCTTTTCACCTTCAACAACGCAGTGGAATGAAACATTAAAGACCCTATCCGATGAAAATATCTCTTTATATCAATGGAAAGCTGAATGAACATAGAATACAAATATTTTCCCTCTCAGTATTGCTCTTTTTCTGCATCCCTCCGAATTATGGGTCAACAGAGGTCAAATTTGCCCCAGTTATGGCGACTACATAACATGTGGACCCGACTGGCTCACCTATTTAGCTGAGGTGATAAGCCGTGCTTAATTAATGCAAAGTCATTGTGAATATGCGTACCCCACCTAAGAAGATGTCATCAAGTTCATAGCTAGTTTTTAGGTCGACAACTTTTGATTTTCAAAGCTTTAGATTTCAAGTTTTCAGAGAGCTGTTAACTCCTCTGACAGACACTAGAATTGCATATACGGGTAACTTATAATATATCCTGCATTAATTTTTTTTAGCTTTTGATTGGTTGAGAGCTCGTCACATGACCAGAAATATTTGACCTATTTTTAGAAAGTACTATATGAGAGTACTATTTGGGAGTTGAAAAAAAAATGTGATTTTTTTTTGGTTGAATTGAATCAATTTTTTTTCTTCAAATCTTAATTTAATGAAAACAAAATATTTTAAATCTTTTTAGATAAAAATTGAAATTCTTTTTGTTCTAATTTTTTTTTCCCAAAAATGTTTTTTTTTTTTTAAATAAATTTTTGATGCAGGATATAAAACAAATATACCATGCCTTCTATTCGAGGTACTGGTTAAACTATGGGCCTCGGTGACTCCAAAAGTACCATTTGCATCGGGGCTGTGCCCCTCAGCAAATAGTACTATTGGAGTCACCTCTTGCGCATAGTTTTAACCAGAACCTCTCAAGGCAGTGTATATTTGTATATTATTGTAATCTATGGCGTATAAGCTTTCCTATGATACATAATTTATCTATTTTGTTTTTCACTTCCGACAGGGTCTTTAATAAATATTCAGATCTACCTGAGGTAGGTGCTCAAAGTTTGTCTACATGTGCACAGAATGATGACTCACTTGTTGACACATATGGCATGCTCAAAGCTACTAGTCTCTTTTCCAAACCTCTCTGAATCATGTGAACACATACATGTATCTCTTCAAGAATGGCAATGTATATCTGAGGAACAAGATCCACAAGGATGAATGAATTTAAGAATTATATAGCAGTCGCTTAAAATTTCATGTTTTTGTACTATGTCAAACTCTGAATATTACATGGTTTCAGTTTGTAAGACATTTTCTCTCTAAAATGGAAATTACTTGAACCTGGAGCATTAGACAACCACTATTTTTTAAAACATTTTGGAGTTAGGAGAACAAGTTAACATAATAATGAGACCACATTGAATTCTATAACACAACGAGGAAGAAAAATCATACTCAGCCTGAATGCTAGGGTAGGTTAGGTATACCTGTAGACGTGGCTTCAGACATCTGAAAACAAGACTAGCTCAGCTGTATAGTGACACTAGGGAGACCTCATTTGCAATGTAGCCACCTAGACGCACATTCTGTCTAGCTCTTTCTCATACATTATGCATCACATACTGAGAACATGTCTTCAAGTTAGTCTGCTTTTTATCTTGAAAGGTCTTAAATGCTGCATATCTTATTCGCCAAGGGAATAAACACTGGGATCTTCTACTAACAGTATGCCATGACATATGGCAGCATATGATTGCATATAACTGGCATAACATGCATTTGAATAAGGTCTGAAATGGCAGTGTTGGTTTTAAGCAAAGTACTTTGCATGATCTTCTGGATTTCAGAGAAAATAGAGGAATTCAAACTGCAGGTCAGCATTACATTACTGTACATATCATTAATCTATGAGTGAGGAATTGTGTGCTTCTACTTAGACACTACATATGTCTGCTCAGAGGAGTCTCTAAATATCTTTAGACTTTTGAGGCTCTCAGAGAGGGAGTCAGTCGGTAAAGCCAGACACGGTCTCAGCGGAACACATCCCCCAAATGAAATGGGCTGAATTTTCAGTCTAGCTTCTACCTGACAGGCTTATTTCTAATGCCTGGCAAAAAAGTTGTCAAAATGAAAGTTTGAATTAAATTTGACTGCAAAAATTGTATTATCTTGAAGACTAACATTGAATAGTAATCTCAAAGAAAGGGGTATCATTATAAATTCACATGCTGTGCTTAAAGGGAAATCCAACCTTGATAGCAAACTACTCTTGAAGAGAGCAGTAAAATCAGAGAAGTAGACTAGTGAAAGTTAGAATGACATCGGACAAAAAATGAGAAAGTCATGAATAGTTGAAATACCAGACCTCAACTATTCATAACTTTCTTATTACTGGTACAATTTATTTCAAATTTTCGCCCCTCTTGATTTTTCAGCTTTCATTCAAATGAGCTTATTATAAGGGTTGGATTGCCCTTCAAATGACAAGGCATATGTGACTATACATAATATGGTGGCAGTTCCTGTTATCTTCATACATTTATACAACACATGCTCTGGCAATAATTTCTCTCTCGTCACCTTAAAACATTAGCAACCTTAACCTAAACCATACATCTTTGAGGAAAAAAGGAGAGCCTGAAGCAATTGCACCAGAGCATGTTCCAGATCATCGTTTTTAATCCCAAGATTTAAACTTTCAAATGATATTCCCTATGGCTACTTTTGCATATTCATCTAGTCACTACACTGCAAAAAAGAAAATGTATCATCCCTTAAAAGTGGCTGGATCAAGATGCACAGATATTCAAAAATAATTGTCACATTTTGACTTATTAGTATGGCTTAATTTTCATCTAGAAAGAAAGTGAAAAATGAAAAGCCATTCTTTTACTTGTCCATTTGCCTTCAATAAAAAATATATAAAAAGTTTACCGGTACTGAAAGTTTCAGCAGAAATGAAAATATGAAAGCAGATAAGCACTACAGCGCTCAGCTCCAAATGCCAAAGATAATCACAATACACATACCTACAAACAAACAGTGCATTCTACAGGTAGGAGTGTGCTGTTCACAACATTACTTATAACAGGTACAAGATATCTTGATACTTTTAACAAGAAAAAAAAATAGACACACTGAAGACTGTAAGTAAATACTTTAACACAAATGCATCTTTGTTGTGCTGTCCAATAATTCACATGGCTTCTGGGAGTGTAGATCAAGTTCCCCCCTCTCATCTTGACTTTCTTGTCCTGGAAATAACGACAAAGAGGGAGAAAAAATAGAAAAAGTTACATTGAATGTATGATAGTTATAAAATGGAGGATGATCATTCATTTTGTCGTGTCTCTCATACCAACATATCAAGCTTCAAGAGGTTACCGGTATATCAAATATCCTTAAGCTAAAAAGGTTTTAACCACATAGAAACTTGGTACTAGGAAACTTGAGGTGTGTCATACCTGAAAGTTCCAATAATGTACAATGTATATGGTTTAATATTCAAGCGGTTTTTGATACATTTATGTTCAATTTGTTCACTTTCATTTTGTCTATTATATTGGATAGAACTGTAAACAAAGGGATGACTTTATTAAAATTATTTTGCTCTGAGCATGACAGATATACTGGGTGATACAGAAGTGCAAAAAATATGAAGGTGTTTGAGCTAGACAAATATAAAGACACATAAAACGAGAGATAGAGGCTGGAGTCAGATCATAAATAGTTGATTTTGTGATTAAAAACTTAATTGGAAAGTAGGGGGATGGGGGATGACAGCAAAAAGACATTTTTAGTGTGACTACGCATATAAAGTCCGCACAAAAAACACTCATAAAAGAAATTTGTCACAGAGAAAAACAAATTACAAAGAATGACAAAACATAGTAATGATGGAATCATTGGAATGATATTGTGTAAGCATCTAGGAGACAACAAAACATTCTGCTGGGAGCCAGGAGGGTGTAACTCATTGTAAATCATGGCCCTGTTTCATAAAACTTGTTATTGATAACATCTGCTACAGATCTATGACAAATCCTCTCTTAGCCAATCAAATGCAAGGATTTCAGTAGCTTGTAACAACTATCGCATCTTATTACTGATAACAAGTTTAGTGAAACAGGGCCCTGGACTTCACAACCTTCTGGTTCCCAACAGACGCAACACTGTCAGATTATCACAAGATGAGCTCAGCAGACATTACCATTAAAATGGAAGACACAATTGGGATTCATAAACAGCAATATTCATCCTCTGCAATTTGGCATATGATATTTACGCAGTGTCACGGTAGATCCAATTTCAGTGGTCATAAACATGCTATAAATCTTCATCGCATTTTCTAGCCAAATTGGGGAGAATATTCTGTTTCAAAATATGGCACCATTCAATGAAATGAGCTTTTTTTAATGAGATGCACCTCTATGTAAAGTGCAATAGATAACATGTATTGTATGTATTGTATTTATTAAACATCATTGATGTACATCAATATTCTGTTTATAGACATAGTTATAATCACTTTACAATGTAATGCAACAATCGATATATAAAACATAATATAAAACATTTACAACACCTTTCTAAATAAACAATAAGTCATGCAATACGAAATATGTAAATGAGAAACATGTATATCTGGTTTTACCAAGGTATATATACAGCCTATTTTTTAGGGAGACTGCTTCAATGTTAGATAATGAGAAAGGCGATCATCAAATGAATTGTAATAAACTTCAACTAAAAAGTCACCAATTCTGAGAAGAGAGAGTTGTAATATTTACGTTTCGTTGCATTTCTCGGTGTACTTAGATTGATTGAGTCTTATTTGAGAGCCAAGGTAAGTAGTTTATTCTAAAATATGCAATCGCAATAATAACCAATTGTGTTGGTGAAGGTTATGGTTTTATTCAAAATAAATGTTCCTATAATCCGCTTGATACTGTCTAAGAACATGAAAAACATAAATTTCACTAAAATCTCGCCAAATCACCCTACACATACGTGTAGCAGAATAACAAATCTCATGGCCAGGAATACTTGAAGGATACTTTTCTGTTATGAAATTTTGATTGTATTACCGGGACATAGTAGAATTCATGAGAATACAACCTAATTCAAGGTTTCTAATTCATCCCATGCATGACAAAAGCTATTTAAAAATGTAATAATCAAGATAATTGAGACAATACAAGGCAAAATATTTACCTTATGTTTGGGGCAAGTCATGGAGTAGTTATCTTGATGTAGTTGACACTCTGTAAACGAAACAGAAAAAGAACTAGACATATAATACTTGTTTGGAACAAGTATAGGTGGGCTGGTCAACTAAAATTTGAGACAAAATAGAGCAAAAATAAGCGACATACTGCTTACAAATTCTTAAAAGACAATATCATGTAGATTCATAACGTGAACTAAATTCACCTTCTATAGGCATAACACGCAAATTATGAAGTTTTTGACATGAGGCCTTTAACCAAAATGTTCACTATGATGACGTCATCAAAATGAAAAATGGTTATTACTGCGCTTGTAGAGAATTGTCTTAGCTACAACATATCGAAATTTTGAAGAAAATTGATCAATATTTACAGAGATACAATAAATTTTACATAAATATGCTGACGTCATAATATGCAAATTCGTATTTTGAGTTCCAAGGCCATTGTGATGATGTCACGATACACTTAATGGCCAAATGAGACATGGAATCATATTTCCGACTCACACTCTATCTAAATATGAAAAAAAATTGAGGATTCCGGTGCATTCCAAAGAGCTATAACGGATTTTGTATAGGCATGTTTTTGCCCATATATGCTATGTATTAAAAGAGCTCGCGCGCACTGACATTTATCTTGAATTTACGCTCATCTTGTTAATAATGGTCATAAAGAGATAAACATGGAATCAAATTCCTTGAAAAAATAGGAGAAATATCATGAAAGAAAAAAAAATGGCGATTCTATGTTTTTTAATGGTGTTACGCGCGAAAACGCGCGCGCATGCTCGTACGCGCGATTTTTTATAAAATGCTTAAAATGACCTAGAACGTATGCAAAAAAAATTTGAGACGATTTTAAGCATTTAAAAATTTTGCGCGCGCACTGACGCGCGGACGTACGCGCATGCGCGCGTTTTTTTACCTGAAATTGACCGGATTGATATTGACCTTGATCATGATAAATATGAATGAGAAATAACCTTTGGTTATAAAGATATGATCAAGAGTTTATTTTCAGAAAATTTCACAAAATGGCGCCTAGATGACGTCATCAGTCAAGGTCAAGGTTATAAACCTTACCTTGCTTTGTTCATATGCCTATACATATGTGTGCCAAATTTCAAGATATTTGGTTGAACCATTTCAAAGTTATATTGTTAACAAAAAAGTGGTTCAAAATAAGAAAAATAAATAATAAAGAATAATAAATAAAGGCAATTTTAACAAAAATATAAGGTGGTCTGTATTAGATACAGCCCACCTGAAAAGAGGAAATATATAAACTACCCTTGTAAACATTGCATGCGAGTGTACACAAAAAGTAAAGAATACCTCATATCAAATGTTTCAATTCAATTCGATTTCAATTTATTCATGTTTCCAACAAAAACATTACAAATCAATTATAAGCATGTAAAACAAATGTAAGAAATACATGTTGGAAACATAGGGGTCCACTAAAAAGCAATGCTTGTACAAGTTTGAACACCTCAAATGATACTTAGGAATAATGATGTTATCATGTCAACCATCTGCAGGCATTCATATCAAACCTTTAACAAATAGCATCTTAAGCCCTTGTAGTATGGAGTAAACCCCCCCCCCCCCTCCCCTCAACCCAATCCCCAAAATGAGACATCAGAAACAATGTATTTGACATTTTTAATAAATATCAAATCCATAGAGTAAGATTTTGCCAAATTCTCCTAAGAGAAGCCTTTGAAATTCAATCTTATTACACATTAGATAAAACACAATAACTGAAATTGTGAAGTTTTAACCATACCTAATTGATAAACACAAGCTTTTCAGTATCTTATCCAACAGAATTTGTCCCAAAATTGCCATTAAAAGAGAGTTTTTTTAAATAC